>PVHP010000548.1:0-50248 GCA_004024765.1 Zapus hudsonius
AAAAAAAAAAAAAGAATTCAGGCAACACCCCGTCCCCTCACCCAACCAGCCTCAAGTGAAGTTTCAACACAGGAACCAAAGCCTGCCTCCTGAACAGGAGATAAAGGCCCCCAACTGCTGAGTCTCTGTCTGGCCAGAGGCACTGTCCTTCCTGATGCTGAGAGCTATGTGACCACCGGGGCGCATCCCCCAAGCTGGACATTCCCCTTAAAAACCTGACCTGCTCTTGCCTTGTGCTCTCTTCCATTTGGGAGATAGCCTGGAGCTCGGGGGTCCCTTTCCTTCTATTAAAGTATTTCCTTTCAGTGAGGTTTCTCATGGTGGTCATTTCCATTCTAACATGGAGGACCTCTGAAGCCACTGTATGGAGCCACAAAAATTAACTATGCTTTCTGATGGACACTCCAGAGTCTTTTCAATGCCAGAACTATGAGATAGTTGCCAAGGAAATTCACTGGATCTGGCTCAGGTAGGTTTTACCTAGAAAGCACGCAGCAAGGCTAGAGGTGTGGAGTGTCCTTAGCCCTGTGGAGACCAGAGGATTTCATCAGGAGACTCAAGTGCCTGGCATGGGGCTACATGAGACAATGTTTATGCTTTTGGTGTTTAATCTTGAATTGGTCTAATATTTCTTGATAAGACACTGTTCTTCCTTTTTTAGAGTAAGAATGTTTACTCTGTGCCATTATGTGTTGGAAGTATGTAATGTGTTTTAATTTTATAGGGCTCACAGTTAAGAGGCTACCTTGAATCTCAGATGAGAGCTAAGGCTTTTGAACAGTGTTGGGATTGATAAACATTACTGGGACTTTTAATGTTGGACTGAGTATATTTTTAATCAAGAGAAGGCTATCGGTCAATGAGTCAGCCTATGGGGCTAGGGAAACAATCTGGAGATTTGTATGTGAAGTGTCTCCCATTGCCTCATGTGTTTTGAATAGTTGGTTACTCGCTGGAGCCAATTTGAGAAGATTGTGAAGCTTTGCTGGAGGATACTTGTATCTGGGGACAGGCCTTGGAATGTTGTAGTTCAGCCCACATTCCAGATATGACTCACTCTTGTTGTACCTTCCTACTGTTTTGATCCTGGCTGCCTGATCTGCCATACTTCCCTGTCAAAATGAAACTTCCCTTTAAAACATTAAGTGGAAATACATCCTTTACACAGCTATTTCTGGTTTCGTATTTTGTCCCAGCAACATGAAAGCAAGTGTTCCATAATCTAATAAGGTAAAAGCAGGAGCCTTGTACTAGTGGGGTGGTATAAGGGAGTTTTTCCATGTTCTTTCCCTATACATTTGGGTTTCTTGTTATATTCCTAGAAAATTGTAGGTTTGCAGCTGGGATGAGAGAAAACCCTTCAGCAGTTGATAGCTGTGTGGAACTCTTGCTTTGCTGCTGTCAGAAGCTTCATCCAGATTCCTGGGTGAAGGGGCACCTTGTCCTTCTCATGTCCCCATCAATTGTTCTTTCTATTTCTCAGGAGAGTCCTGTTTTTATTTTACATTCTAATTCCTTCCTGCACTTTAAGCAAAGCAGCTATGGTTTAAGATGTGTAACTTCACAATCTGCCTTGGATTTGAGATGAGGAATATCTACTTGGACCAAAAGCTCTGAAAGAAATGTTGCTTAGTACTTATGAGGGAAAGGACTGGGGCTTCATGGTCAAATTCTCTTGTAGCATAAGCCTGAAGACAAGATTCTGAATCCCCAGAGCACACATAAAGCCAGTTCACAACTGTTCATGGTTCTGGAACTACGCTAATGGGAGGCAGAGTCAGGAGAATCTTGAAGCTCATAACCCAGCTTTTCTGGTGTGAATAGTGTCAATCAACTAGAACCTGTCTCAAATATAGTGGAAAGCAATGAACCCTGACAACTGACTTCCACACACCATGGCACATGTGTACCCACAAATATATACAGACATATACATATATGCAAATTTGCATACAGAGACATAAACACACATATAAGCAAACACACAAACAATTCCTTCTGAGCAAAAATTATCTTTCAAAACACAAGCAAAAGAGGGTTACTCCTTGACTATGTTTGAGTACTTTCTTACAGTATTTGCAGTTATGAGAAGACACAAGAGAACAAACAACAGAGCAAAGCAAAGAGATGGAAAGAGGAATGATCACTATTCATTGAGAAAGAAGCCAAAATTAAAAAAAAAATAGAAAAATGAGAAAGAGTAGTATTCATTGCATCTCTTATCTGTTAAAGATCACAAAATACCCTACCTAAGCTTCCTTATGATGTGAGTGAATAAAGTTTCTCATTTATAAGCCAGTTCTTTATTTCCAAGTTTCGATGTGCAAACAAGCTGTCTTCCTTTATCACCCTCTGCCTTTTTGATTCCTAGAGTGTAGGCAGTGGTAGTGAAAGTGACATAGGTCTGTGCTATGACTACAAACACTGCCATGTGTGTCTGGGTGTGTGGTAATAAAAGATTTCATTGCATTTTCACATTTACAAGCCTGGAGATATATATATATATTATATATATGGCATTCTGTGGTAGTTTTGAGTAAATGTCCCCCTATAGAATTTATTATAATTGTGAATTGTCTTCAGCCTTCTGGCTGGAGGAAGTGTCACTTTGGCATGGCCTCCTGGGATCTAGCCCAGAGGTATTTCAAATTGGATGCAAAATACTAGGGATAGATATACAAAAGAAAAGCTGGAATCCCAGTCTGGCAGTCCTACCATTTTGTGAATTACATTGTTACAGTGTGCTTGCTTGAGGTGCTGGTGGTGGGTTTCTCTCTCTGCTTGCTTCTGTAAAAGGGAGCCACCCTTTTTCCTTAACTTCCCCTGGGTCTGTTACTTCAATAAATACTTTTCTCCCCAAAATTGTGCCTGGTTTGGAGATTCATCCCAGCAACGTGTGACTGACTACAACACATGCACATGTATATCTGTTTGTATGCATGTTTCCATGTGTAGTAATGGTTGCAAATGTATGAGGAGTGTGAATTTGTAGAGGCCAGAGGTGAATGTTGGGAGTCACTTCTCTTCTTCCATTCTTGTTTTTGAGACAGGGTCTCTCCCTAAAGCCAGAGCTCACCAATAAACTAGAACTGCTGGGCACATTAAACCAGGGATCTCCCCGTCTCTACTGTATGAGCCCTGGTAATATAGACACATATCACCAGGCCCAGCATTTATTTAGTCCTAGCGATTTGAACTCATATCTTCATTCTTGACCAGCAAGTGGTTTACTTATAGAGCAATCCCTCCAGCTTCTGTCTCAGTGTATTTATATGGTTGCCTTCCAGAATCATTTCTGAATGTCTTTGACATAATGTCTCAGGAAGGGAATTTCCTAATAACTTCCCAGGATTGTGGTTATTGTCACATGGGCAATAGTTTATGGGTGGGAACAATTCCTACATGTCTCCAATAGAGAAAAAATGGACGTGTTTTAAAATTATGTGCATTGTTTTGACATTTAGGGATTCACTCACGTAACTTCACACTTCAGAACTACACTGAGCTGCTCTTTATTTTTCAGCATGATTGCCAGCAAATTATTTTCAAAATATCTGGTATGACATGTTCAAATATGTAGAATCCTATTTCAGATGGTATGAATATAAGTTAACTTTGTCCATATTTGAAGGTTAATGTGGAGCAGGAGAACTGGGAATATGGACATTTAAGTTGGCTGCTGGTGTGGTTCAGTTTACTTCTTAGTCATTTAATTTTGGATTAGTTATGTACATCATAAAAACTCAATTTCCATTTTATGAACTACGGGGGAATAGTAATGTCTCTGGACATGTTGGGGGGCTTATTTTGGGGGGTATTGCTTGAAGAGCATATGTTTGAGGAAGAGAAAAAAGCTGGATATGCATTGTGGTCAGCTAGGATGAAGGAGCCATCCAAGGATATTTGAAGGGGATGAGAGTTGACTGCTTATCTCTTCCAGTAACCGTGTTTCAATGCGGGGGGATTTAGCAATGTCTGGTGTAGATTGGTAGTGTATAAGTGATGGTTTACTGCTTCTAGAAACTAGCAGGCAGTCAGTCTCAGAGAATCCTACAACCAGAAGACAAATATCAGATAACACTATCAAGGAGCCAGTTTCCATGAAATGCTGGTTATTGTGAGTCATTAAGCTTTCCAGTGCATGAAAGGGACACAAAAGACACTTCAAATATGACTCTGAACAGGTGCCTCCAGTGACTTCCCCCTCCAAATTGGGGAAGCAACTCATTCCTAAATAAATCTTGTCTTATAGCAATCATCATCTGTTGGGTAAGAGGAAAATGATTTGGTCTCATTAGATTGGCAATGGTTTGAATTCTCCATATGCTAGGGACATATGCTTAAGACTCCCCATCATAAGAAACCTAAGTTCTGTTGCCAGGCCTTTGATGGTGATTTGTATGTTAAACAGAAGTAGAAAAGATTCTCAGAGTGAACCTGAGTCATTTTTTTCAGTGAAGCTGAGTCATGTTTTCAAGAGTATCCACTTCATATGGCTTTTCAAAGAACATCACTAGAAACAACTTAGCCTCCTTCTGTGTCTAAATGCTTGGTTTGTAACCTTCTTAATGGAAGCAGAGGAGAAAAACACTTTTTTTTTTTGCTTTCAAAATATCCTCAAAAGATGATGTGCTCATCTGTGACTGAGTTCATATTGCTTTCGTGTTTTGTTACAGAATTCTTAGTTTAGCTTGAAGTTTTTCTTTAATTTTAAGGAGGAAATAACACATGGGCAGCTTGCCAATGGATTCTTAGAAAACTCTCAGGATGCATAAATATGTATGAAATCATTGGATTATAACTAGAATAAAGATATACAAGGGAACTCCAGTTACATGACAGCTAATATTTGGTGAATATTGGTGAGCATTTTTTATCATATAAATGTCCCAGTTACCAAAACCCAAATAATCACAGAGATGATCATTTTCCATCTTCCTAATAAACAGCATGTTTTCATTTGAAATCCATTTTATACTTTAAGGTGAAAGTGGGTCCCAGACAAATGTCTTTCACATTACAAACTGTATTAAATTAATCAAAAAAATAGATAAACATTGAGAATAATAATAAAACAAGAGAAATAATGAACATCAAAGGGTAAACACTTTTTAAATGTTACTCAAATAGTCAATAAAACCACATCTTTCAGACGACGTCATTATTGGCATCATAAAAAACTCTAGTGGTTGAATTCTAAAATATTGATTAAAAAGCTTCAGTTGGACTTCAAATCAGCCTAAAAAGAAATCTCCATCTTAATAAAATAGGTAAAATTTTCCTTTTAAACATTACAACTTATTTTGTTAAAAAAATGTGTTCACTATCCTTGAAAAAGACCTAAAATGGGTCTTTCTGAAGAGAGTGTCTTTCCCATTTAAAATCAAATCTAATGGAGGAGTGAGGACACAATTCCAAAACATCCAGGCAAAGTTGGGAGATCCAGTCAGTGGTACTCAGAGGCTGCAAACTACTAGCTTTGGCTTGGGACTTTGATGAACAACTTCTTGGCAATTTTAATGTTCTCAGGGAGTTCTGAAGACATGATAATTTCTTCAGAAATTTATTTATTCCAAGCTGTGAGAAACACAGTTTAGGACTGCCTGTATTTTCCTGAATATCCACGCTTGGTTTCAGACACTTCTACATCTCCTCTAAGATCCCTTCTGCAGAGTCAGAATGCACACTGACATTAGTCACCACGGTTAACACTCTCGTGACTTAAGTCAACACCATACAATTAAGTTCATTTTCCACTCTCAGCAAGCCAAGGCAGCACAGGAACCAATGCGTCATGTGCCTTCCATTTAAAGCAGATAACAACTGCTGCTGTTTGTGAGTGCCTTGGCTAATAAATAAAAAATATTTCATTTCTAATTCACACCAGAAGGGTTTAAATTCAACAGCAACATATGAATTGGGCAAGCAGTGGAATACTAAATAGAGATTGAAGAATGGAATAACCCAGGTCTTTGCTTTCACAATGAAAATGAGAATTGATTCTCACTGAGAGGTGGAAGTAAAAGGACCAAAGTTTTTTTTTTTTAAAAAAGTCTTCTCCACCGAAAGAGCAAAATACCACTCAGTGGCATTGCATTGTTAACAAAATTTCTTCATCAGAAACTATAATTTAATATTGAAGTATCTAATTTACATGTGACAAGGTATCATATTCAAAAAATCAAACAGCAACTAGAAAAACTATTAACCACTAAAAACAATTGCAAACACAACCCAAGCATTTATAGGAAAGCAAGAGCGAGAATTTCAATTGGAAAAGAAAAGGTTTCATCCTATTTGGCTCATTAAACAAAGCATCCATTACAACCAGCAAAAGTCCATCTTCTCTAACCCATCAACCCTTTGTCGCATGAATAACAAGTAAAGATAGATTCACTGTCAGTCTATGCACACGTGCGTGTTTATATATATACGTATATATATTTATCGTGAGGCACACACTCGTGTGTGTTGATTTACAGATATTGCATCTACTGCTCACTGGCTGAACTTTGGAAGGTGCTGGAACCCATATGTCTAAATGGCCTTTGACCAATTTAATAATGCCTTTTTTAAAACAGAAATTATATAAAATATTCTGTTTCTCTTTTTATTAACTGAATCTTTGCGTAAGCATAGTAATCAGCAAAGAGTGAATTGCACTTATTTGTGAAGGTACAGTGAAGTGTGATATGACAGCTTACCCAGCCATGACTGGGCACTGGAATGCTGATGATAAATTGTGCATTATACGCAGAGGTGGTGGTAGCAATTTAACTAAAATGAGAGTAACTAGTTACAGAAGAAACGGGATAACAGAAGAAAACATGCACTAGTCCTACATTAATGAAAAACTAATTTTCCCCCGCAGGAAACCAACCCTTTGATCTTCCTTTTGCAAAGAAATGGATTCTGCACCCTTGGCAACACAGTAGACGTGAACTTCTGTCTTCGAATTTGAGTTAATAATCTGAGTGTGCTGTTCTATTTTCACCTCCTCAAGCTGCTCTTGAACTTCTGGAGCATCTATAGTAGGACAGTCTCTTGGTGCGGGTTTCATTGAGCCTCAAAATCCCTGTCAGTTCAGTATAAATAGGGTCCATTATTCATCCTCTTCTGGTTCCTGTGGTAGCACTGGTATTTCTTCCTTTAAACAGTCACTGAAGAATCTGAGGATTGTGCTGTAGAGGTGATACTTGCTCTTTTCAGACACATGATAACCTTCATCTGGATAGACCTACAATAGTGAGGGAAAAGGTGATTTTGATTTACTAAAGTCCGTTGTTCCTTAGCATTCTATCTCTCAGTCCCTCTGGCTATGGATTGTCTATGAAGAAGAGATAACCTCAAGTTTGGCATGTAGCTCACTGGTAGAGTGATGTCTTAGCATGCACAATTTGATCCCTCTATACAGAAGACAAAGGAAGAGAAAAAGAATAGCAAAAAAAATTTGTCATAATGAAATTTTGTGTTCTTTAAACTTTTAAAAAGCCTGGAATCATGTATATCATTATGTGAGGCAAAAATTGTATTTACACTATCAACTCTTAAGAGCCATGGTGTGGGAGAATACCCAGAGCCCTCACCCCCCTCAGCAACAACAAAAACAATACACACACACACACACACACACACACACACACACACACACACACGTCTTCCTCTCCTACAATCCATAAACCCCTATTCCCATGGACTGACCCAGGAAGCCCACCAGAGGGTTGTGGACAGGGAGGAAGGAACTGGTGATACTATCATAAGACTTGTTCATACATTGCATCTAATTATATGGGAAAAAAAGTAGAATCAAATAAAAATTGTATTTACATGAAGTTTTACTGACCAATAATATTAATGATGAAGATAATAATAATAATAGTAATAATAAAAACCTCTTCCGTGGTAGCCTTAATTTTGCTCTGTGATCAACTAACCTTTGATAGTTCCTTTTAGCCAACACACTCCTGATGACTTTTCTTATTCCATTTACTCTAGAAAACTTACAGTTAATTCCATATCATTTTCTGCACCTTTGAAATGTCTATGAATCTACTTCCATCTTCTGAATATTTTTACAACCTAGGACTAGTACTTAGGTACTCTGTGGAGGGTAGGATTCTTACTACTGCCTTAAGGGCATCTCTGTAAGTGTCAGTATCTTACTCAGAGCAGGCTCAGGGTCATAAAAGTAAATTCCTTTGAAATGGTTAATATTGAATGCCTACTTGACAGGATCTGAAATTTCTGAAGAGGAATAGCTCCGGGCATGCCTGTGAGGGCTATTCTAGATTAAGGAGAGGGAGGAAGACCCTCTCTAAATGTGGGTGGTAGCACCCATATGTGGGGGACCTGGAGTGAATCAAAAGGAGAAAGCAAACAGCATTATCATTGATAACTAATTCCTGAGTGTGGACACAATCTCATCAGCTGTTTCACACTGCATGGCTACCTTGGCATGATTAACTGTATCCTCAAATAAGTGAAAATTAACCCTTACTTCCTTAAGCTTTTGGCAGTTATCTTGTCACAGCAATGAAACAGTAACTAACACAGCTTCTTGATGATTGTTCTTGGTGACCAGAGACCTAGGGACTCCAACTTCACAGGGATCCTTCAAGAGATTTGCTTTCCTGGGACATTATTCCATGATCATTTATCAAGGTACAAGATGCAGTTATAATTCATGGAGGTCTACTTACAGTTTACACCAGCAGAGAACATCCTATTGTCCACATGATGCTGGTTTTCTAGGTATTCCTAGTGCAAGAGTTATGGTGTCATGGAGGCTTCTAACATAATTTCAAAGGAGAGCCTGAGAGACCAAGCAATCCTGTGGCGGGGCTCAAGAGTATTTCCATAGGTACAGGTCTGCTGAGTCCCCTTTAAGTTCATATCAAGTGACTGCACACTCCAGATGCTGGATATAGATATAGAATACATATGGCTGGAGTTGCTGGGTTACAATATTGCTTTGATTTGATTCTTTCTTATTGTTTTCCTAAACTTTCCTTGTAGAATGGTAATTTTTTTACCCTGTCCCACTATTGCATCTTGGGAGTAATTTTTCTATATTTTAAAAATGCTTTATTTATTTTTGAGAATGGAGAGAGAGAGAGAGAGAGAGAGAGAGAGAGAGAGAGAGAGAGAGAGAATGTAGGAATGTGTTGGGGCCTCCTGTCACTGCAAATGAACTCCACATTCATACACCACTGTACATTTCATGAGTACTACAGAATTGAACCCAGGTGTGATGGTTTAGTTTTGTTGTCAACTTGACCTTTCAAATAATCTTGGGTGAGTCTCTGAGAATGTTCACAGGAAGGCAGCCTCTCAGTAGGTGGCAGGATGTAAAGAAGCTAGAAGTAAACAACCTTTCCTGTGTGGGCAGTGCAGCAAAGAATTTCCAGAGACTCAGGAAGCCATTAATTCTGGGACAGGGTTGCAAGACCCCACCCTAAGCCTATATAAAGGAAAAGAAATTCTCTTTGGCTCTCCTGCCTATTTGCTGTTCTGTGTGTGTCATGTTGGTGATGGGTTTCTCCCTCTGCTTGGATTTGTGAAAGGGAGCAGCCTCTTTTGCATTCTGGAACTTCCCTGTATCTATTGCTACAAATAAATCCTTTCCTCACATAAACTGTGCCTGGTTTGGAGATTCATCTCAGTGGCATGTGGCTGATTACATCACCAGGCTATCAGGCTGTGCAAACAAGAACCTGTAGTTGCTGTTCATCTCCCCAGGCTCCTCCCTGTTTTTGCTTCACCTCAGACCCAAAGCTACAGGCCTACCCATTTGGACTGCAATCTCCAGAGCTGTGAGCCAAAACCAATCTTCCCTCACCATCAGATCTTTAATTCCAGAATGTGTTATAGTAACTGAAAACTAATATCACATTCTTCTGAAGAATGGAGCTTACCTGCATAGTATAATTCACCCCAGATTTTATTAGATGCTTGATTAATTCTGCTGAATGTTGGAAATGAACTTTCGCTGAAAAAAAAAAAAGATGCCATCTGAAGTAAACACATTTCTTAGGATTAGAAATTTTCCATTCTTTCTTGTACCAATAAGGCTAAGCACTCTATATACAGTGTACCATTAAAGCATTAATATTTGGTCTTAACTAAAAACATTTAGATATAATGGTAGTTTCACTTCACATTATTAAAAAAGATAAATCAATATAGGAGATATATGAAGAATTATTTTATTATTGTATATGGTTCATGGGACTACACACACATTATTTTATTATTGTATATGGTTCATGGGAATACACACACACACACACACACACACACACACACACACACACACACATATATATATATATATATATATATATATATATATATATATATATATATATATATATATATATAATTGTGAATGCCTTTTCTGTGTAATAATACAGTGAAACATCTTTCTGTTCCTTGTTCAGGGTCATTAGGGTCCAGTCCCAGTTAGATAGTGGCATTCTGCTTTATTACTTGGAATTAGAACAGAACTCCACATGTTAAGAAATCAGAGCACACACTGCATTATTCAAGAACTAAATATTTGATGTAGATGTGGGGCACATTGGTTGCTCTTGCTTCCTTTGGTCTTCTTTCTGTCTGGATAAAAGGCTCAAAGTTCTACATAAGCACATTGGTAGCTCTGGCTTTGGTAACAGTACTGTTTGAAATAGTTATGTAAACTTGGACTTGTCACTAAAACATCCTGCGCTGTAGTTTGCTTATTAATGACCTACACTTTCTGCACTCCATGTCTCTTCAAATGTCCTTAAATAACTTTTCCTTTTATCTTTGCAAAACTAAGTCAGCCTTGCCCATAGTTTACCCCCACTTTAAGGGGTATGGAATAATCTTTCCAAGTAGCACAATGTAAATTGGCATTTGCATTTATTTAAGTACTCCCAGGCCTTTAAACATTTTCCTCTTATAGCTAATGGGAAAATCACCATGGTAACTCTAAATAACTATTCAATCAATTAATGTTACTGCAATTTATAAGTAATAGAGATTGAGGTCAGATCATCACACAGTTAACTAGTTTGTATACTGTACTGAAGCTATACAAGGACTCAATCCTGTTTCTGCAGGAGTAGAGCAGAGAATCCAGGGGTACAAAAAAAGTGTTCAATCGGTTTGTTGGGGTTCAATTTCCAATGCAGTCTGTTGATATTTGCCCTTTTCTTCCTCTGTTCTGGGACTAAACGGCAAAATTAGTATCTGATGGACTGAGTGAATTGATTTGTAACTTCTCAAGGTGTACTGGTTAATCTTGAGGGCCAACACTATGGGATGAGGGTTTGAGGGAAATTCTAAGGATTAGCTGAGGGATGAAGACCCTCTCCAGACTGTGCAGCACTTCTCCTAGTGTCCCATGCAGGAAGAAGTCTGAGGAAAGAACAGTGCTGTCCCCTTGCCTGCCTTCATTACTTGCTGGTGAGTACATGTGCCTTGCTGCTGCTGTCTTTCCTTCATGAGCATCAAAACCCAGCTTCTTCAGCCTTCCAATGTGAGGGAAGTGGTTCTTCAGGAATCCTCCAGGCCTTCAGATTCAGGCTGGGATTACTCAGGGCACCAGCATCACAGACCAGGCATCTAATGAGTTCTCAGTTGCACCACCCTGCAGACAGCCATTGTTGGACTACCCACCTTTCATCGGGTAAGCAAGTCATTGTATAAACAAACATCCAAACTTAAAACAGCTTTAGGTTTTAGAATAGTTGCTGATAGACAGAGGGCAAAGATTTCCTGGGAATTCTTTATCGATCTTCTCTTTTGTTAAACATCTCATAATTAGATATTTGTCACAGAGTAAAAGAAGACAAAATTGTTGTTAGGTCATGTAGTATGTCTATTTTATTTGAAAGCCATTATTGTCTCAGTTTGTCTAGTTTTTCTTCCAGGCAAGAACACAGGAAGCTAGTGACCTCTTTGTCTCCTTTGCCAACTCTCAGGTAGATGTGCTTCTCAGCATGTGGCTGATGCTGGTGATAGTTCTCAGAGAAATGCTCACATGTTTGGCACAAAGTTTCTCCTTTGAGTTGTCTAATGTTTTACACAACGTTCAACTAAGTTTCCTCTTGGATACAAAATTCTCATCATTTAATACCCAGTTACCTACTAAACGTATGACGTCTCTGTTGATGTAAACTTTTTAAAATTTATTTATTTATTTATTTATTTGAGAATGAGAGAGAGAGAGAGAGAGAGAGAGAGACAGAGAGAGACAGAAAGAGAGACAGAGAGAGACAGAGAATGGGCATGCCAGGGCCTTCAGCCACTGTAAACTCCAGATGCATGCACCACCTTGTACATCTGACTTTACATGGATCCTGGGAAATTGAACTCAGATCCTTCTGATTTGCAGGCAAATGCTTTAACCGCTAAGCCATTTCTTCAGCCCATGTTGATGTAAACTTTTGTCTCCTGGTAGAGGTGTTTTTGTTCACTGTGGCATTACTCATTCCCTCCTTCAATTCCTAGGATGCTTAAAGCAAATTATTGTCCAACCCATCTTAAAGGGAGGAAGGTGATTGCTCTCTGATGGGAACTACCAACATAAATCATGAGGATTATTTTCTAAGGAATACTTTTCTTTTAATCCTCACTAGTACACAAACACACATGCACATATACACACAAAAATATGTATACACCACAGATGTGCACACACATGGCACATGCACATGGACACGGACGTGCACATACACACATGGACTTGTGAATGAACTTGTACACATAATGTAATGTATGCCACCACACACACACATATGCACAACTATACATATCCACATGCATACATTGCTCTCCGCTCCAATTTAACCACAGCTTGATATATTGGACTGTCAATTTGGAGAACCCTTTGGTAATAGACATTCTTAATGGATATGTTTTCCTACATAATTAGTTAAAGCACTCTGATCTACGGCAGTGTAGACCAACAAGAACCAGTACAACAATTAGGAAACATTGATTCTCTTTGTCTCCCTGGCCAGCTAGCTTCTTGAAATCTACTTTCCTCAACAGTGATGGGCCTATAAATACTCAAGTTTTGTTGCATCACATAGGGCAATAAAAATATAAATCCTTTGACCTCTAAAATCTCCATGTGAATATAAATAATTATTTAGTACCAGTAATAGCTATCATATTTATTTTCCATGTTTAATGTAATGAGCAAAATGAGAGGCGATGTGAAAGTGTTGTTCATAGAATGCTATTTTAACTTTTTTTTGGTGTATTTATGTGTGCATGTTCACATGTGTCACAACACTTGTATGGAGGTCAGAGGGTAGCTCTGACATCAGTCCTCATCTTCCACCTTGATTTGAGACAGGGTTAGGTATTGATTTTAATCATTCCCTTCATGAGCTCAAGGTGAAATCTCATTTCTGCCTCCCTTGTCTCTGAGTTTACAAAAGCTCATCACAGCTTCTGACTTTCAAGGAAGGTCTGGGCATATGAACACAGCTACTCAGAGTTATGTGATCAGTGCTTTATCTTCTGAGCCATCTCCCTTCACTTTAAGTTAATAACCTCAAACAAAGTCACCTGAGTTTGTACCTACTCGCTGTTTCTGTTATCATTTGTGGTATGTTGAATAACACAGGCCACATGTGGATTTTTAACTACAATTAGTAAAAAGTAAATAATATTAAAACTTCTATTCCTTCCTCACATTAATCATAATATGGACACAAGTCACCAGTAGCTACTGTGCAGGCCAGCACACAGGCTTTCCAATGGTCACAGAATGATGTCATTTTATGTGAGGCTCCTCTCCTCTCCTTTTAGCTCTGAGTTCTTTCTTTCCACTTCCTGTCAAGCATCTGATTCCTTGTGTTATTTCCTGCCCTTTTCTTCCCAGCTTTTTAAAGGCTCCACCTCCCAAAACAGGCCCTCAGAATTAGCCTTTATTAAGTCAGATCCCATCAAAGAGTAGCAGCAAATTTAATACTTACTGTCAGCAGTTCCATGAATTATTAATATATTTTCTTCTCTTAAGCCTTGAATATTATGTAGCACACTGGATGCCTATAAAGGGAAGCACAGATATCCGGTTATACACAGATGTCTAGGAAAGCTATTGGACCTAATGTGTTGAACAAAAATGTTATTCTTTCTTAGGGTATTTTATACTTGTTACCTGATAAGTGCTTTCTTCTTTAGATGGCATACCAAGATATCGCTCAGAGAAAGCAGAGGCTGTGAACCAAGAAAATAGACATTGTCGAATAAACTAAATCTTACTATATTATTTATTTCTACATTTCAAATTTGTCATGCTCCAGTAAAATCAGTTGAATTTGGGTGTTTATACACAAAGCAAAACAGGCTTTCATAACAAATGATAAATGAGCTCAATTGAAAGTCTCCAAATCGAGATTTTTTTTCCCTACCAATCAATAGATACTATTGGTTAAGTCTGTAGGATATACTCACCATACAACTTCAGGTCTATGATGGGTGCAACAACTGCTCCACATTTAAAAAGCTTTTCATCTGATTTTAAGATCATTGAAGCCATATAGCCTCCATACCCCTGATCAAAAAACAAAAATCATTCTAATTATTCTTGGAGTCATTTTCAGGTTTGATCACTGTTTTTGGTTTTTTTTTATTGTCCATAATGAGTTACAATATTTAGTGGGCAAACAATGAGATCACTGTTTTTAATGTATGTTTTAGCACATCTCACAAGGTCTCAGACTTTAGAAAAGAATGTCTAAAAATTAACCTTTTTAGATGAAGATTTGATCAACTGTTAATTTTAATAGGAAGACTATTTTTAATAGCTTCAAGTAAAATATAAAATTAAATAGTCAAATGTTTGCTCCATGATATTATACTCATAAATACTCCAAATAATTTGAAGTTAGGGAAATGAAGCCCCTTTAAATTATATATAGTTTTAAGAATATTTAATATGAAAAAGCAAAAAAAAAAGAATATTTAATATGAGCCAGGCATGGAAGTGAACCTTTAATCCCAGCATTCGGGAGGCAGAGTCAGGAGGATCACCATGAGTTTGAGGACACACTAGTCTACATAGTGAATTTCACATCAGCCTGGGCTAGAGTGAGATCCTACCTTGGGAAAACCAAAAAGAAAAATTTAATAAAATATTCACATATTTAAAATAATAAAATATTTAATAATTTTAACATTTAAATAATATTAATAATATTTTAATAAAATATTTAAATAATAATGATGGTCATACATATTTAGGAAAGGAAAGTAAATCACATGAAATTATGATCTTAGCTATGATTTTGCTATTAATTCCATGTGGTGCTAAGGACGTACAGCTCCAAACTCAGGCTGGAAGACCAGAATCTTTCATATTGTGTAAATAAGCCTCTGTGGCATAAGCAATGTTTAAGGAATTATTTTAAGAAGTGGAAGATATAGAAGCACTTCTAAAGAAGATAAACATGATAACCAAGACTTTATTCTGCTATTAAAATATTTATATCTTTAAAGAGATAACAGTTTGTGAGGATGTCTCTCCCTGAACCAGGAAGGGAAGAAAGCCTAAATCCCTGGTCTGTCATCTTGGGGCAAAGTCCTAACTTGTATCTGCAGAATGCGCTAGATTTAATTTATAATGTGCATTTCCTGGAGGGCTTGCCAATTTAGGTCTTTCCCTTGTTCTTTAGAGTTTTTAAGTCTAGAGCATAATACAGATTAAGTCACATATTGGAGTTATGCTCAGGAATTTACCAGATTTCTTGAATTTTGTCTTTTTTATATTGTTTTCTTTTCTTTTCTTTGTTTGTTTGTTTGTTTTTGTTTTGAGGAACTGGAAATTAAACCCCAGGGTCTAGGATATGCTACACAAGTGCTTCATGACTCAATTACATTCACAGTCCTATTTTTACTTTTTATTTTATGACAGAGTCTTACTAAATTGTCCAGGCTGGCCTTAAACTCACTTTGTAGCCCAGGCACGTCTTGAACTTGCTATCCTCCTGCCTTAGCCTCTGGAGTATTTAGGATTACAGGCCTGGCCAACCAGGTCAGAGTATCTGGATTATCTTTCATACATAAAGAGGTGTACAGGCTACTAAACTGCTCTTTGCTTTTCTCTTACTCATCTGAATTTTGTTACAGCAAGTCCTTCCTAGGAATATCTAAAATGGGAGGGGTGGCATGCCTTTCTCCTTTGTTCCATACAATTAATACTGTAAACTGGGATACAGTGAGAAACTTAGTAGATAGATGTGTAGGTTTCTGTATAAAAGGGTTTAAGACATCATGGGAGGTTTTTGTACAAATACAGCAATATGGTCTTCAAAACTAAATCAGGGAGTTCTCTTTCTCCAGTCCAATATCTGATTAGAAATATTCCAGAAGGGAGTTTTCATAATTTCAAGGCATTGACCTACTGAGCTACACGTTTTTTATTTTTTAAAATATTTTATTCATTTTCAAGCAGAGTGATACAGAGAGAGAGAGAGACAGAGAGAGAGAGAGGGAGGGAGGGAGGGAGGGAGGGAGGGAGAGAGAGCACCAGGGCCACCACCTTGTGAGTCTGGTTTATGTGGGTCCTGGGGAATTGAACTGGGGGCCTTAGGCACTGGAGGTGAGTGCCTTAACCGCTGAGCCATCTCACCAGCCCAGAACTATACATTTTTGAGATTAATTTTTAGCTACATTCAGTAGTACAATGTTTCTCATACTAATGGTTATTAGAATATATTGGGAGGTGTTGGAAAGTGTGATACTAAGGTATTAGTTCTAGAAATTTGAATGCAATTGATTTATGTCAAGGCTTCATTTAATAAAATATATTTTTATTTATTTGAGAGAGAGATTGAGGGGGGGGCATAGGCATGGAAAACTCCAGATGCATGTACCACTTTGTGCATCTAGCATTATGTGGGTACTGTGTAATCAAACATGGGCTGTTCACTTTGCAAGCAAGCACTTTTAACGACTGATCCATTTCTCTCAAGTCCAAGACCCATTTTTAAAAGATTATTTCATGACTTGTGACAGGTCTTACTAAGTTGTCCAGGCTGGACTTGAACTTACTCTGAAACCCAGGCAGGTCATGAATTTTATTTTCATGACTTATATGTGACTGAGTTTTATAGTGTACTCTGTCCTTTAATTTTGAAGTTAGAAATATAGATTTGTCTTATTTTTATTTTAACTAACTTTTTAAAAAGCTACAAGATGGGTAGAGAGATGACTCAGCAGTAAAAAGTTCTTGCTACAAAGTCTGATGGCCTGGGTTCGATTCTCCAGTACCCATGTAAACCACATTAAGATCAAATATAAATTCAAATTAAAATCAAAGCTACTCTGAGATAGCACTTCATTGGGTTAAAGCTGTCATTCCTGAAAAGTCCAGAGCATAACAATAGTGTGGATAACAGAAAATCCTCTATGCTTCTGGGTTAAGGGTGGGAATTTAGTTTAATGTAGACATTAAAGATGAGGTGAAGGGTTGAACATAAATTAAAATAGAATAGCCATATCAGGAAATAGCTATTCTTCCCCACATACATCAAAAAGGTATGAAACAATCCCTTCATAAAGATAATACAATCCTATGTAACACGGCAGAGTTGTTTAAAATAGCCAAGACATGGAGAAAATTTAGGTGTTTTATATATCTATATCCTTATCTATCTATATCTATATATCTATATCTGTATCTGTATCTCTATCTCTGTATCTATCTACCATCTATCTCTATCTATCATCTTTCTATTTTTCTATCTATTTTTCTATGTATCTATGTATCTATGTATCTATCTATGTATCTATGTATGTATGTATGTATGTATGTATCTATCTATCATCTAGTAAAAGAAATTGTGGTAATATGGAATATAATTCAGCCTGAAGGAAGAAGATCATAACCTATGCCACAGTGTGGTACAATGTGGAGTGCATTATACCAAATGAAAGCTACAGGATCATGGTATTTCTCTTCTACATAGAATCTGGATTGAAAGAAAGAAAGGGAAGAAAGGAAGGAGGATGGGAAAAAGGAAGAATAAAGAGTTCTTGTTGTGAAAGTTCAAAACACCTAATTTGGAACTCTGGAATCCACATGGTAGCATACTTCTATTTGTAATTAATATATTTATTATGATTAAGTATATACATTGTATGAGCAAATATTGTGAAGGTGTCCCCATTTCCCTCCTCTCTGTCCTCTACCCACTGGGGTCCTTCCTTAGTGCGCACACTGGATCTGTCCATAGGGTAGGGGGTTATGAAGTGCACCAGAGGGAGCCGTTTTTTTATTTTCTCTTCCCCCTTTGTGTGTTGCTTCTGAGGGGAGAGATGTCTCTGGATATTCTCCCCCACCATGGCTCTTACATTCTTTCTGCCCCCTCTTCTGCTCAGTTCCCTGAGTCATGGTGGGCGAGTTTTGAGTCTGCTTTATTGTTGAGATCTTAAGTGTCTCTGGATCTTTGCCCTGGGTTGTGTTGAGTATCATTGATGTCTGTCTCCATTGACCTTTCATGGGTTATCAGACTTGCTGTGGTGGTTGGTCTCCTGTTTGTCTAATTAGTTACTCCAAGCCCTACTATGCTGAAATGGGAGGTGGAGACAGGAGGATACCTGAATGCTTGTGGGCTAGCTACTCTGGTATACATAGAATCAAGGAACAGGAAACCCTGTCTCAAACAAGGTAGAAGGTGAACACTGACACCTGAGATTGTCCTCTGAACTCCACACACATGATGCGGTACACATGTGCCTACACTCACATACCTGCATGATATGCACCTATATAAACACACAAAGAGAGTTTAAGAGCATAAAAGCAACTCAGTGAGCATCCAATGAGAGGTCAAGACTGAGGCTAGATGCCTGTCTCCCATGTTTCTGTTGCTCTATGTTGAATAAGGAGCTGTGTTTTTATTTTTTTCAAATATGAAAATTTGGCATTTAATGAAGCTAAATACACTTTAAGACTTAATGATAGTAAGAACTGTGGAGTAAATTCTTTCTCTAGCATTTAAAAATCAAATCCAAAATGCTGCTTTAATTAGATTTATTTTAGAGAAAAAACCCCTTCTATTTCTAAAAGAAAATCAGCACTGACAGGAATTAGAATAAATGAAGCTTTAACTGCTCACCTTCCTCTCAACCATTCAATTTATTCAGAGTGCAAGAGTAGAGCATGAAAGTGATTTTGTAAAATATGTTCTGGAAGAGAGCAATCATCAGATATGAGGTCTAGCTAGCTATGCAGATGGGGATTTATATTTCCCAAACAGTTCATACTGTTAGGTAGATTCTGAAATTGATGATCATCTTATTGATTTGGTATCAACTTTAGGGTGGTTTTGATTTGATGTGGATGAAAAAATGTTCAGTATTTTAGAAAGTTTTTCTTCTATCGCACTGACATTTTATTTTCCAGTGATAAGATTTTTTCTGTGTACTGAATATGTTTTGTAATTTCCATTTGACAATCATTAAAACATAATTTATAAACTATTATGAAATTTGTTGTTATTTTATAAATTTATTTAATGGACATGTAATCCAGAAATATTTCATGAGCCACTTCCTTCTTAAAAATAGTGATGTAAGAAACCAAGTTCAGTAGGCAGGTTGATTCAGAGTAGTAGAAGATGTGTTCTGCAATGCTATTTTGTTACCCTCCCATGGACTCAGGTTTTGAGGAAATCTTTAGAAGGCATTGTATCATAGTAATTTCTTTTAAAAAAGACACACTGATAATTTGCAAAATAATATTTGATAAACTAAGTGAATTGACCTGAAATTTATCCCATTGTATCACTCTGCATTTAAGTAGCTGAATTGTTTATATAAACTCTTACATTTATCACAATGCTTCTGTTTCAAGATTAGATTACATATTAAATATTCTTCAAATCCTATAAATGGCTTAAGTTGGCCTGAAACTCTGAAAAGCAGTCTCATTTTAAAAGACACAAAATGGGACAAAGGGAGAAAGCTAAGTGGATGCAGTGTTTGGAGCATAAACATAAGGATCTGAGTTTTGAATGAACAGATTGGTATTCAAAGTGAGAGATTCTTCCTCACTAAACAAACTGTAAAATAATTGATGGAGATACCCCAAATCAACCTCTAGTGTCCACACATAGGCGAACATGCGAGCATGCAGACATGCACATACATATTCCAAATAATATATAAAAAGAATGCATTGGTTTGAGGGTGAAATGTCCCTTATAAACTTATATGTTTGTGATTAAGTCTCCTACTCAGTCCCCAGATGGTGGCAATTTGGGATGCAGAGCCTTAGTGGTGGTGTATCACTAGGGGCAGACCTTGAGGGGTATTTTTTGTTGTTTATTTGTTTTTAATCTATTTTAGCCCAGCTTGCCATTGTTGGCCAGTACATTGATGCTGTGACTTCCCAGCTTCTGTGACAAGATGACGTCATGCACAGCCTCTGCTATGCATTTCTTTTCCCTGCCATGATGATGCTGTAAGCCTTAAAGAATCCTTTTCCTCCTCTCAGCTGCTGCTGGTCAGGTGTTTTGATCTATCAATGAAAATGAAACTGCAACAAGATATGAATTGTCCATAATGTAAATATTTGTTGAATAAATTCATTTTATTGCTTCCCCAAACTATCTTAGTAATTATTGTCATGTCAGTGCTAGGAACAATGTTGTGCAACTTTCACTTTTGCTAAACGGGTTCAATTAAGATCATGATTATTAAGAATAATATAGTGTAGAAGGCTTTTCCATGTGATTTTTTTATCTCTCTCCAATGAAGAGTATTACAAAATTGTTCTGTACAATTTTAATTTCAAATTTCCACCTAGCACAGAGGAATCACCTTGTCAGGAAGTAACAAGAGAGCCAGGAGGGAGGACAACAGATATATAATTAAGATAGGAAGAATGAAAAAAGTAAGGAGAACTTGGCAAGACTCAGAAGTAAAAGGATCATAGCATAGGTTAGCCCATATGATTTCAGAGTAAAACAGTGATTGCAAAAAAGCTTTTATAAAACATGAAGATAAATTTGTATGTTATAATTGAAAGATGATGAAAGATTAGCAAAAGAACAGGTAGACGGATTTTGCCAAAGATAATTCAAGTGATAGTCAATAACTTAATATTGCTATATTATGATTTAAAGTATCAATATAAAAATAATAAATAAATCAGTGAAGCTAGAATATTGACTAGGTAAAATTGAATACATAAATCCCCATGATACTTTGTAACCTTTCTGTTTGTCTTCTGACTCACCTAAACCACCCAAATTAGAGGGACAAAAATAAAAATATAATAAATGCTTTTTAATACACATTCATGGCCCCACAGTGATTAACAACACACACATTTTGGAGGGCCCTCAGTGAAACCGAGGCAGTGGACAGAGGATAAAAGAGAGTACCGTGATTGGAATACAATCTGTTAGAAGTGTGTCCATATATTAATGTTCTCAATAAATATTCCTTTTCCAGCAATCCCATTGAGGAGGGGCCTCAGTAGTTTGAGGACAGGAAGGAGGGAAATAGGGGTACCATCACAAGACTTATACAATGAATCTAATTATTAACAATAAAAGTTTAAAAAGAAAAAATATACAAAAATAATTATAATATATTTTTGACGTATTTTACATAAAGAAAAATGTAGTGAGACATCTATAGAATAAGATCATTGGAGAAAGACAGAAAAAGTATATTGTCAAATAATTTTCCAAACCTTCAGTTTTCTTAGGTTTAGTCATTTAAAATGATTAGCAAGGTATGGTGATTAACACCTGTTTTCCCAGTACTCAGAAGGGTGACTTTGGAGGATTACAGTTAGTTTGAATCCAACCTGTGCTGAGACCTTGCCTCAATTCTCCACCCCAAATAGTTAATAAATATTAGAATAATTTCATATAGGAAATTTTGAATCCATCATGATAGAGAAACAGAAGTGAGACTTACTTATGTCTTTTTATATCTTACTTATTATATCTTCTTAAGTCTCAACTTTTAAATGAAAAATAATAAGGTTTGCTGATTTATGACACATATGACAAATGGACACATGTGACATAATGACACATATGGCAAATGGATTTCAGATTTCAAAACAGAGTTAAATAATATTGTTTCTTACTAATGAAAGGGGATAATCAAGAGACTTTACAGGAATTAAGAGTTTCCATTTACTATAGAATTGCTTTGAAATACATGAAGGAAAAATGATAGAACTGTAAGAAGAAGAAATATAAATGATAGAGCCAAAGATTTAAATACCCATTGTTATTAATAGACATAACATAACTGACTGAAAATCAATATAGAAACAGAAAACGTTAATAAAGGGATTCTACTGAATGAGATCATTGAAACTTCAAAAACATTCTTTGGGTTGAAATTTACGTAAAGGTTTTAAGGAAAATATAAGGTTTGAACAGAAGACAAAGAGGATGAGGACCCTGTGTGTCTGGAGGAAAAGGAATTCTTGGTAGAGAAGGAATATAAAGCAAGCAACTTAAATACTTGTGTGACCACAGCACACTTAATCCCATATAAACATGTAGAACAGACTTAGAGATTGACTTGAAAATTGACTTAAATATGTAAGTAAAAGTACCATGCATTGGGATACAATAATCATGAGAAAGTGTGACTAAAATTTTTGTGATGTAACACGATGGAGTGATGTTTCCTCATGTGAAAGAATTTTAGTGAAACTCATATGTGTTTTCTTCTAAATACTTTTATTATTGGACAGAAATGCCAGGATGCAGTATGAAATGCAAGTTCCTCACTACCAGAAATTATGCAATTGAGTTTCCCACATTTGTTACTATAATGATACATTTCAACATAATTTTCTCAGATGTTGGAACCATACAACTAAATCAAAATTGTATAGTTGTAACATCGTGAGAGACAAATAGGATTAACTGTACACGAATATGGATCAAACTTTTTAGACACTTGAAGTTTTAAACATAATCTTCTTCCTAAATCAAAAATAACCAAAGTTTCCAAGGGCACAAATCAAGTAAAGCTAATTTCAGAGAGAGGAAAGAACCACAATACTTTCATTATGAGTAAGACAATAAAAGAATTCAGAAGGAGTAGAAGTGTGTATTTACACTAATTTTAATAATATTGCTAGTGGAAAGTATCTCAGCAAGTAACTGTAAGGGATGCAAAGTCTAAAGACTTTTTTGAGACATGACCTAAAAACAAAGACAGGCATCTAACAATAATTAAAGAAGAAAATGAATCCTTAAAAGCAGGTAAAACAATGACTAGCATAGAAATTATTGAAATAGAAAACAAAAAAAAAATAGAAAGAGCAATCAAGTCAGAAAAAATGATTTAATATAAAAAGGGAAGGAAACAGGGAAAGCAGAGATGAGAAAGATAGTCCAGGTGTGCTTCCTGAGCAGAGGGCTGTAGCTTTAAAAATAAAGATGCAAACCATATGGAACAAATGATTAAACATGCATAAGGTCCTCATGCACATGCTTTGTCAATATTCTTGAAGAGATACATAATATAGTGAATGAAATCTTTTCCAAAACACTAATTGTAATGGTCCTTTCAGGATCATCCAATCTATTAAGCTTATACACATCTTCATTTCACTATACATATCTTACTATATGCAATAATATTTTTTCACTTACTATTTGCTTTCTCTCTCTAGAAGGTAAGCCTTATGAAAATAGGGCTTTTCCCCTGATTATTCCTTACTTCTCACACCACACAACAATTAGATGTGCAATATAAGTGCCCACTTAATACAACAACAGATAAATGTTATTTTCATTATTATAAGTTTATGAAAATGTCCTAAAGAAAGATTAAAGTAGGGTGAATAATGTATATGCATTTTATATACATAATATACATCTATATGAATGATACATTCATTTGTATGGAGAAATAAATAGATTCACTATTTCTATTTACCTTTCCAAAAATGCTTAATCTTTTGGGGTCAATATATGGCTGTTTCAGTAAATATCTGCAATAAAAATAATAGAAAATATTTAATCTTACATTCTTTAGCCAAATGTACCTATGAATTTATGTTTGGCACCACATACACACACAAAACAAAAATAATATAAGTGCTATAAGGCTTAGGCTTTATGATATGGAAAGGATGTATAATCAAAATCTTGCTAATGAAAGCAATGGTCCCCTATTTTCATATCACCTGGGAGCTTGTTATAAATGCAGAATCTATAGCCACATTCAGAACTACTATTTCACATCTATATTTAAACACTACCCTAAATAGTTTCTGTGTACTGTTGTGAAGAATCTACAAACTATATTCTACCTTTACCAGGCCAGTGTGATAACTGAAACCACACAACAGAAAAGAATTGGAATTGGATCTGGGGAGATGGCACTGTTGGTAAAGCATTTGTCACACAAGCACCTGTGTTCCCAGCACCTGGGAAGCGGAAGTAGGGGATCCCACAAACAAGGTGGCTAGCCAGACTTGCAGAATTTGTGGACCCTTGCTTCAAACAAGAGCACCTGTTTTAATGAATGAAGTCAAAAGTGATGGGTGATAAAGAACCTTGATGCTTACTTCTAAAGCTAAAGAAACATACACATACACACAACAACAACACACGTGTGTCCAAACACATATGAACATGCATGCACACACGTTGCACAGAAGAATTAAAGTTAACTGTGGCTAGAAGCATTTTGGATGCTTCTTAATACATAATATAGTGATACAATATATCCCCATTTTCATATATACAGAGGTTAAATATATTCACTCATTTATTATACCAGGAAGAGTGATAGGTGATTGAAAAAACACAATACTGTTGCATGCTTAAGTTTGGAATTTTCCGCATCTCTGAAACAGAAAACATTTTGATTTGGTCATTAGAGAAAACTGTGACCAGACTTACTTCACTGCAGCTATCTGATCCTTTGCGTCAACTGAACCTATCCTTCGGTGGATCTCCTGCAAAATTTTCAGGCCCTGGAATCCACTTCCTCTGCCATCAAACCTTGCTATAATGACATTATCAGTGTCAACAAGCACAGAATCCCAGTCCATGTGGAACTTATCTGTCACCAGCTGGCTGCCTGGTTCTTCATCCCTGTGAAAACCAACATGCAGATCACAGGATCAACTGACAGTTTGCAGAAGGTTTAACAAAAGTTCTACAAATGATCTATGTTAATGAGTAACATTTTCATTAATTCTTAATGATAAACCTAAAGGTCTTAATGAAGATTTAATTGGAAAGTAATCAAATTAAAATAAAAATATGTCTGCATATCAGAGATTGGTTTTAACTTCCTTTTCCAAAAGGAAACAATGATAAAACTATATGGTCCTTCTCATAGACATTTGTAAAAAAAAAAAATGACTGTCAAGTTGACAGGTCTATTTTTATTTGATTTCTTCAAATGTGTTTTAGAAATGTCTTGCAGGTGGTTTGCAAGGGATGAGTGGTCGGGTAGAGAGTCAACCCAGTCATTGAAACTTGATAACAATTTTAAATGAATACATAATCCTAAAGAATGTTGGATTAAAATGAACTATACAATTAATATTTCCTGAAGGATTTTAACAGCCATGATAGAAGTATCACTAAAAACTTAACTGGACAATGAGAAACAAATATAATTTCAGTGCTCAAGATGATATCCAGAAAAGGAAGCAGAAAAAACATGAAAGCCACCTCATAAAGATGGGTCCACACATTGTAAAGCTTAACTCTTCATTGGAAAGAGATGGTGCAATTTAAACCATGACATTAAAATGTTATCAATTTATTTTCTTCATTTTGGCATGGGTGTTTGTGAGGTATATGTCTAGTGTATGCATATGGGTGGGTGTACAGATGTGTATGTCCAGGGCACATGTGTGCAAAGGCTAACAAAATGTTGAGTGTCATTCTCTATTTCTCTTCTACATAGTTGAGATAGAAATTTTCCTATTTTCAGTCAGACTGGCTGATTTGGGAGGCTCAGAGTGTGTCTCCATCCATCATCCTCAAGACTGAGATTACCAGCATGAGAGCATGTGAGAAGCTTTTTACTTGAGTGTTGGGGATCAAACTCATGTTAAACTCAGTCCCTTTAAGGCTCTTGTTCTTGAGTGCCAAATAATCTTACCTGCTGAGCCATTTCCACAACCATGCTGTTTTACTTTCTAGATAACAACAAAGCAGATAAAGAAGATTCTCATAAAATCCCACAGACTGGGGTTGTGGCTCACATGTGCACACAGACGCACATATTCGGGTGCATACACATGCACACATGTGCACACTTGCACACACATACACACACATTTACACACTCGTACACACATGCACACACATGTACAAGCACACATGCAAGCACATGCACACACACATACACACATGCAAGCACATGCACACACACATACACACATGCATGCAAACACATACACACACGCATACACACATGCCCACATGCTTGTGGACACAAACAGGATCGGACAGCTTGTCTACATCCAAATCTAAGTAGAGCTGGAATAATTATTCGTTCATGTGACAGATTAACAGAGTACCATAACATCTCATTCTGAAAAGATTCTCCACAGATTGTGGTCTACAAAGCACAAACACTCCCTCATCACTCTTCAAGGAACAGACACCAACCTTTCTGTCTTAACATTCATGTATGGGCTCACATAGAGCAATCTTTATTAATATGCTTCTCACCATAAGATTAAAGCCTATAATCTCCTTCAGGAACAAATAGCCATTAGCACCCATATGCATTGTGTGGAGCCAATTACTTAGGCAAAAGGAGGAAGAGGGTGATAGAGTGAAGCAATGAACAACCACATGAGCCTTGGAGAAACAAAATCCCATCCATGACAGTCATGGATGGTATTGTGTTTCCCAAAGGCTCAGGTGGTGATCTATGGCCAGTACTTCAAATGTGACTGTATTTGGACACAGAGCCTTTAAAGAGGCACAGAGGTAGAACATGGCTCTGAAATGAACCCTAATCCAATCTTAGAAGTGGCTTTGTTAAGATGAGGAGATTTGGACAGATAAAAGAGTTGAGAGGGTCTCAGGCAATGGATGGGGAAGGGGTAATTTATAGGAAGAGGGACCAAGTTTGAGGCCATCTGCAAGTCAAGAAGGGAGGTTTCTGTGGAAACCCACCCTGCTGCTGCTTTGATCTTGAAATTCCAGCACGTTGGGAGGAAATGATTTGTTCCCTTTGTTTAAGATAGTCAGTGCTCTGAAAAGATGGCTCAGAGGGTGAAGTGCTTATCATGCAAGTATATGGTCCTGAGGCTAGATTATTAGCATCCCTATAAAATGCTGGCATTTTGCTGTGTGCCTGTAATCAACAGTGGAGAGTCATACATAGGGAATCCCTAGGGCTTACTGGATAGGTAGTTTATTGCTGAACTATACAGAGGAATGAGACACAATGTCTCAAAGAATAATGAGGAGAGTAATTGAGGAAGTCTCCTAATATAGAACTCTGGCTTCCACATGTACACACAAACCCGAAAATGCATTTGCACAAACCACACACACATGCAATACACATGCAAATGTTTTATAGGGATCATAAGACAATTAAGTTATTTAGTCAGAAATAAATGCAATTGAGATTCGTTATCATATTTATTTTCATTAACCTCGTGGTTTAGGAAAGTGTCAGCTATAAAGAAACATTGTAAATCAATGGCGTCCTGGAAGTTATTTAATCACAAGTCCTCTCTATTCTTCTCTAAATCTAATATTTAATAATGACCTTTAGACACAACCAACATCTGCTTTGTCTCTCCCAGTGTCTGCCTTTATACATCTGAAGCCTTTATACATTTGTTAAATTCACATTTGTATAGTTAACTTGAATTTTGCCTCTTAGTTGTGTAAATGGAAGTTAGTTACTGTACATATTTACATGCTCCACACTAGAATTTGAATAACCTTCTCAGAAATGAATTCAGTATGCCTTTCAGTCCCCTCAAGTGATACTGACAAGATACTAGCATGGATTATTACATGTAGGACAGCTTATGATATAAGTGAAGCATAGACCATGCTTATTCAACAAAATAATTTCCCAGGAAGTAGACTCAGGTGAAGTTTAAAAAGGAAAAATTGAAGACCTGAGTTCATAAAAAGACAAAGCTTCACAGCTTGGGGATTTATTTGAAACATTATAATTCACAGGGTACCAGGCTCCAAAAACCAATGTCAGCCTTTATTACTGCTCTGTGGCAAAAACCCAAGCTGGCTTCTCACCATCACTTTGTTTCAGTGCCTTTACCAGTAATGATGGCAAAGCACAGATCTGTATCCCTCCTAGAGAAAACTGTAAGGAATACATGGCATAAAGTATTTGGAAATACATAAAAGACAAAGAGCAATAGCATTATACTATTTACAGAAAGACAATTACTTCCACTTGAATTTAACATGGCCACCAGGGGCTCATAGGCTCACATACTTGGTTCCCAGCAGATGCTGTGGTTTGGCGTGGGGGTGGAACTTTTATGAGGTAAAGAGACTTGATGAAGAAAGAAGATCATTGAGGGTAGTTGTTAAACTTTTATAGTCTGACACCACTTTCTGTTTGCTCTCTGCTCCCTGACTACAACGTGATGAGCCTGTTTCCTATAAATGTCACCATGATGCCCTCTCCACCATGATGGACTGTTGTCTAGACCTATATGAAGAATTAAACTGTTTTTTTTCCTTTCATAAATTGCTTCCAGTTTGGTCCTTGTACATATCAATGGGAAAGTAACTGATAAAATAATAAACATTCTAATCATTTAACTTGAAGCCATAATCACTTATGTTGAGCAAACATCTTTGCCATTAAAAGACAATAAATTGTGTGCAGTGTTTGATCAGAGGGAATCTTTTATTTTTAGATGCACCAATGATATTGAAAGCCTTTAAAGAACATAAAAATGTGCAAAAAACACTCTCTTTAAAATGATTAATATTGTTAGCATTTAATGTAAAGCTTTCCAGCCTTACACTCTTTGAAATGATTAGTATTGTTAGTATTCAATGTAAAGTTTACCAGCTTGAAACCCTGGTTGCAGGGCTAAGGTAATATAAAGTTATTTTAAATTGGAAGATATAATTTTATAATTTTCATATAATCCTTTGTATTGCTTACAGCTTATTTGGGAGTTCTCACCTAAATTTTTCCAAAATGTAAGTGTGGCTATGTGATGTGACAGAATTTGGTACCAGGAGTGGGTGATTCGCTGAGATGAATCTGACCATGTGGATTTTGATCTTCTGGAACTTGTATGCTAGAGGAATGGACATGGACTTGGTACTTGAAACTGAAGATGCTTTCCAGAGTGGTAAGCCAAGTTTTATAGACTATTCTGGTGAGAATTTGGAAATGCTCAGTGCAGAGAGAATTATATTTGGAGGCTTGGCTTATGAAATTTCTATGGGGAAGGAGAGACTGCAGAAAACCTTAATAGCACTGTATGCCTGGGTCAAGTGGTGGATGCATCCTACTGCCCATTCCCAGAGAGTTTGACCAAGGTTAAATTTAAGTATGGACTGTTGTACTTGGTTATGGGAATGGAACTGCAAATTTAAGATTTAAATTTGGAAAAAAACCTCAAAGTAAGTTTAACTTACTGGCAGAGACTGTCTTTTGATTATGGCCCAGCTGCTTTACATTGAAACAACGGAGAGATGCCTGAGGTGTTTCCACCCAGGTAGGACAGAAAGATGGACTGTGCAAACTCTTTGGAAAGGAAATTGCTGAAAGAAAGGAATCAGCTCTTCAAAGTCATGTCTATTTTGTCTCTGAATTAAACACCATGGCTGTATCCTGCATACCTGGTATTGCTTTTGGAAGCAGGAGAAATGCGTGCATGGAAAGTGTCATGAAGTGCACATGGTTAGAGGAGCCACTGTTGAGATGCAGTATTTAGAACAGGGTGTGAAGTCCCTGATTGGACAGTGAAGCCATTGGAAGGTGGACAATGGTTTGCAATGGGGACCTGAAGATATTTTGGGTATACTAGGACTTTGCAAGGGCTACCATGGAGCACTGTTGGAGTGGGATGAAAGTTTTCCCAGGTACTCAGCCAAGCTGGAGGGACAGAATCGGAAAATCCAGAGACTGTCAGTCACTGGTTGTGCTATGGGGCGTAAACTGCAGATGTGGATATTTGCTGATGTTTGTTGAGTTTGCATTGGCCCAGTCTTTCCTTGTTATGCCTCAAAGCAGTTGGAAATGTTTGCTTTGTGCCATTATATGTTAAAAGCATATAACTTGTGTTGGTTTACACAACTCGCAGTTCAGGGACCTCTCCTTCTGTTGGGGGGAGATTACATGTCTGCAGTTATATGTGGGAAAGTTATGTAATTTTAGGCAGAATTATTATCTTGTTACTGTCTTCATTTATGAATTAAGCATGATGTAAAGAGATATGGTTTGAAGTCAAGTTGACAAGGGGTGGACTTGTGATGGGTATGTATTGTTGTCAACTTGATCTTTTTAATTATCTTGGGTAGGTCTCTGAGGATGTTTGTAGGAAGGAAGCCTCTCAATAGGGGAAAAGACGTAAAGAAGATCAAAGAAGGTAGAAGTAAACATCCTTTCCTGTGTGGGTCATGCAGGAAGGAAATTCCAGAGACTCAGGAAGCCATTAAATCTGGGATAGGGTTGCAAGACCCCACTCAAAGTCTATATAACCGAAAAGAAATTCTCTTTGCCCCCCCTGCCTGTTTGCTGTTCTGTGTGTATGGTGTTGGTGATGGGTTTCTCTCTCTGCTTGGACCTGTGAAAGAGGGCCAGCCTCTTTCGCTGTTACGGAAGTTCCCCTGTATGTATAGCTACAAATAAATCCTTTTTTCCCAAAAATTGTGCCAGGTTTGAAGATTGATCCCAGTGGCATTGCTGACTATGATAGGTGATTTATGGCAAGCAAATACATTATTTTAAAATACAGAGTAAATTAAAATATATGTTTCAAAATGATAATTAGTAAATGGATACAAACTTTTCAAAAGAAAGTCCTATTTAGTCTCTTGCTCATGCTTGAATCATATAGGGATAAAACTGATAGTTTTTCTTTAAACTAACATTTTTACTTCAATCTTATGTTTCCAAGACTTTATTATCAGAAGACAAAGTAGTATCAATATATTATTACTAAAAAATCTTGACTATATTCTTCTGCCCTACTGGGTGAACTAGGTTTTCATTTTGTTGCAAAATATAATATAGCTATTTCCAGATGAGTTTAAAAGAACAGAATTGTGATGTTGAGAATTGTGCAGATAGGGAAAAAGGCAGACATTTTCAGGAGAGAGTGGAGGTTACCTGCTCAGAGTATTGGAGTAAAATATATTGGACCTAAATTAGATCATGTAAATATTATTTAATCAGTAACATAGGAATATAGGAATATTAAGACAGTTGGTAGGATGATTATAGGGACACTCTGCTACTTAAATCACTCATTATATAATAAATGGGTACAACAACCCATTTGCATATTGGTCCTATTGAAACTCTGAGAGCCAGTTGCTTTGCTTCTCTTCTGTTTTACTCCTCATTTTTTTAAGGCAAAGCTTTGCTTTCTTTTCTCTGTCCCAACTATCTCTAGGCATGGTGCTGGGGAGATGTCTCAATGGATAAAGTATTGGCCATGCATGCAAGAGGAAGAGAGTTCAGAACCCTAGTAGCTAATTAAATGACAGGCAGGTATGTTGGCCAGTTTGTAACCACAGTGCTCCAGAGATGGGATCAGGACCAAGCTGAGTAGTAGATTAATTGAATTAGAAAATTCTGAGTTCAAGTGACAGACCTTCCACATGTAAATGAAGAGTGATCCACATCAACCTCAGGGCTCTACACACATGCACAAAACTGTATGCCCACGCACATGTGAACATGCATAAGCAAACACAAAACAAACAAAAAACAAATCTTAAGGAAATCATAGGAAGGAGGATGTTTCAAGTTTATGACTGAAAATGTCAATTTGTGGCAAACAGAACTATCCCATCTGTTGTGAGCAGGGAAAAGGTCACAGCAACACTCCGACTATTGGCAGTATAATCAATGAACAATAAGTGTTACTAAAAGTGAAGGTTTTCCTGGGCAAAATATTCATTGAACTCGATACCTCCAACCCTGAATGTGTCAGTTTGGATGAGGAGTTCATGATGTAAGTATAGAGTACAATCAAGAAAAATTAATATGACAAAAATAATCAAGAAATTTAAATGACAAAACTGAAGTTACTTCTATATGACATGACAGTACATCTCATCTCCCAAAATTGAACTAAAGAAATTTATTCAAACCACATGTCATATTGGGTCCCATTGAAGTGAGGGTTGAACTTACATTCAGAACAAGTTTTTTTTTTTTTTTTTTTTTTTTTTTTTTTTTTTTTTTTTTTTTTTTTTTTTTTTTTTTTTTTTTTTTTTTTTTTTTTTTTTTTTTTTTTTTTTTTTTTTTTTTTTTTTTTTTTTTTTTTTTTTTTTTTTTTTTTGTCCATGATACTGCTGAGTTAATTTGAGCAATCGCATGCTTTTTCTAGCATTTATTTCTGTAATTTATCTTTTTCCAGACAGGGTTTCCTATGGCTTATGTTGACCTAACTCATTATGTAAACTACTAGGCTGACTTTGAACTTATAGTCATCCTGGCCTTACCCTACCAAGTAAGTAGCCGAATTTTAAATTCTTGTGATTTTCATTGCTAAATAATATTTTGTGAATAATTAAGTTACTAAAACACCAGGATAGAATGTTGTTTTCCTGATTGCCACCTACTGTGTATAAAGACACTCTTTAAAAAATAATTTCCTTTATCATTAATATTTTGGCCACAGTAAATTGAAAGAACAGTATTTCCTATTGCAAATGCTCTCCCTGTCTGGTCTGTGAAATGGAAGAATTTTAACCATATTCTTCTGGCAGTCCCTTCTCTGTGTTCCAGTGAATCAATGAAGGGAGAAACCAGAGAGTTCTCCTAGGCATTCATGTCCTGTGTGATTAGTAGGGTAGAGTAGTTCAACTCTAGTGCATAGGTATTTTGTTAAGAAGTGCAGATGATGAGAACCTGGTGCAATGTTTTTAATCCTTTCGTGTTTCTGTGCTTATGTATGTGTGTGTGTATGTGTGTGCATGCACATTTGCAGTGTGTGTGTGGGTATGTGTGTGGATGTGTGTGGGTGTGTGTAGGTGTGTGTGTGTTGTGTGCATGTACATGTGCATGTGTGTATGTATTTGTGTATGTGTATACATGTGTGTGTATGTGTGTATGTGTGTGTGTGGGTGTATTTGGGTGTGTTTGTGCATGCATGTGTGCCTACGGGTGTGTAGATGTGGGGACATGTGTGCCCTGATCTGAACGTAGAGATCAGAGGATGACCTCCTGTATCTGCCTACACCTTCCATCTTTTTTTGAGACAGGGTCTCTTCTTGTGCATTGATGTGTGCAAAGGTCTAGCTGGCCAGTGAACTTTCCAGGATTCAACAGTCTCTGCCTCCCATCTCACCATGGAAGTTTTTAGATTACAGGTGCATGCTATCTTCAGGTGGATTTTAGGGAGTCAAATTCAGGTCCTTGTGCTTATGCAGTAAGTCCCTAACACATGGAGCCATCTCCCAAGCCCATAATTTTATTTTACAACAAAAGAAAAGTAGAAAAGGAAGGGTAAAGACTAGACAGGTAATCAAGGTAAGGGAAAGAAAATTGATTCTTCAAGGAGCCAAATTACACTAAATTCTTAAAGAAAATCAATGTCTGTGTTTCTGAGTTTGATTTTCCAGAGAAAGTTTATTTTATGATAAATGAGCCTCCAATAGGAGAACAATTTTAACACTCTTGCTTTATACCTGAAATTTATAGACTTTTAGAGTAAGTCATGATTTACTTATAATGTATGCATTTCTAAAAAAAGTCTGTGTTTCTCAAGTAATATATAAGTGTAAGAAAGACATTGGCTAGGGGACACCTGGGCCAATTCCTTTAACTTTTTGCTGTCCTTAAATTTATTTTAATGGATGTATTTTTTCTTAAATGAAGAATGGCAGAAAGAGTTTTACATAAATTTATTTTGATCATTAATGAAATGACATATTTTATTTCAGAGAAGTCTTTCACGCCCACAGTTTTGGCTTCCTTCATGAACAATTTTATTAATCTTCAAATTACTGATGAAAAATGCAATGTTTGGCTTAATCCCTTCTCTCTTTGGTCATATTCAGGAATGTGTACAAAATGGTCAAGTGTACAAATATCTGAACTGCAGGACCTAAGATGTGTTTCTCTTATGAGGACCTATGATGCAGCTTAGTGATAGTAAAAGAGACAATCAGGAGCCTGGGCAATGGCTCAGTTGGTAAAGCACTTGCCAAACAAGCATGAGGATTTGCATTTGGACCCCCAATATTCACATCAATGCTTGGGGAAAGGCACACACCTATAACCCTGTCTCTTGGGAGGTGGTGACAGGGGTCCCAGAGCTGGCTAGCTAGTTTAATTGATACATTCTGGGTTTACATGAAAGACACTGTCTCAATAAATAAGAAGGAAGAATGATCAAGGAAAACACCTAATGTCAACCTCTCATCTCCACACACATGCACACACACATATGTTCATGTCCATGTGAACATGAATACACACACATATACACAATACATTCATGTACATGCAACCACAAAAAAAGGAAAATCAGTGCTGGAGAGATGGCTTAGTTGTTAAGTTGCTTGCCTGCAAAGCAGAAGGATCAGAGTTCAATTTCCCAGGACCTATATAAAGCCAGATGCACAAGGTGTCACTTGTGTCTGAAGTTCACTTCAGTGGTTGAAGCCCTGGTACACCCATTCTCATTATTTTTTTCTCTCTCTCTCTCCTTCCCTTCCTCTCTGTCAAATAAATAAATGGATAGATAAATAGATAAATAAAATAATTTTTAGAACGGAATCTTCTAATTATGAACCCACATTCACTTACATTCCTCTATTTGAAGTCAGATTTTGCCCACCTTCTAGAAATACTATGTGCATAAGTGACCTAAATGTAAAATGGATTGTGTCCCTGTGGGAAGAGGCACAGTTGATATAGTGATCAGAACAATCTGAATTGTACTCAATGTCTAAAGATGGGTGACTTTCCTCAGCTGTTTATCTTTGATGTGGAAGATGAGAATTATCACAATAACCAAATGACCAAATCTGGCTATTTCTAGTCACATTTGCACTGCTCATTCCTACAAGATCATGGTTCTGCATAGAACGTAGATATTTTTGTCAACAAGAGTATCCTTGATCTCCACTCTATTTATTGGCACATATATGCATAGTGTAATCTTTTTCATGTATGAAACAATATAACATTCTCCCTCTATTAGTCTGTGATAGTTTGAATAGATGTCCCCCAATAAAATTAAAGGTTTATTATAATTGTAAATTGTCTTCAGCTCTCTGGTTAGAGGAGGTGTCACTTTGGCCTGGCCTCCTGGGGTCTAGCCCTGAGTTATTTCAAATTGAATGCAAAATACTAGGGATACATATGCAAAAAGCAGCCAGAACCCAAGTCTGGCAGTTCTGCTATTTGTGAGTTAAAGTGTTATAGTTGCTTCTTGGCTCTGGAGGTGCTGGGTCACTGGCTCTCTTTGCTTGAATCTGTGAAAGGGGGCCAGCCTTTTTCCTTAACTTCCCCAGTTCTGTAACTTCAATAAATACTTTCTTCCCCCAAATTGTGCCTGGTTTGGAAATTCATCTCAGCGGCATATGGCTGGCTACAACAGATTTGGTACCAAGAGTGGGGTGATTCACTGAGATGAATCTGACCATGAGGATTTTGATCTTCTGGAATTTGTGTGCTGGAGGAATGGACATGGACTTGGTACTTGCAACTGAAGATGCCTTCCAGAGTGGTAAGCCAAGTTTTGTAGAATATTCTGGTGAGAATTTGGAAAAGCTCAGTGCAGAGAGAATTGCATTTGGAGGCTTGGCTTGTGAACTTTCTAAGGGGAAGAAGAGACTGCAGAAACTTTAATAGAAGTGTGTGCCTGGGCCAAGTGGTGGATACATCCTACTGTCCATGCCCAGAGAGTTTGACCAAGGCTGATTTTAAGAAATGGTCTGTGTGCTTGGCTATGGATATGCGACTGAGAATTTAAGATTTAAAATTGGAAAAACCTCAAAGCAAGTTTAACTTACTGGCCCAGACCTGGCTTTTGATTATGATCCAACTGCTTTACATTGAAACAATGGAGAGATGCCTGAGGTGTTTCCACCCAGGAAAGACAGAAATATAGACTGTGTAAATTCTTTGGAAAGGGAATTGCTGAAAGAAAGGAATCTGCTCTTCAAGGTCATGTTTATTTTGTCCCTGAATGAACAACATGGCTGTGTCTGGCATACTTGGTATTGCCTTTGGAGGCATGAGGAATGCATGCATGGAGTGGGTCATGAAGTGCACAGGGTTCTAGGAGCTGCTGCAGAGATGTGGTATTTGGAACAGAGTGTGAAGTCCCTGGTTGGCAAATGAAGCCATTGGATGGTGGACCCTGGTTTGCAATGGAGACATGAAGATGTTTTGGACATACCAGGACCATGCAAGGGCTACCATGGAGTGCTGTTGGCTTGGGATGGAAATTTCCTCAGCTACTCAGCCAAACTGGAGGGACAGAATCTAAAAATCTGGAGACTGTCAGTCACCCATTGTGCTGTGGGACTTGAACTGTAGATGTGGATGTTTGCTGGTGTTTGTTGAGTTTGCATTGGCCCTGTCTTTCCTTGTTGTGCCTCATAACTGTTGGAAATGTTTACTCTGTGCCTTTATATGTTAAAAGTTTGTAACTTGTTTTGATTTTACAAAATTTAAAGTTAAAAGGCAACTTTAACTTTTAGATAAGACATGGGGCTTTGAAACAGCCTTAATCTTTTTCATGTATGAAACAATATAGTATTCTCCCTATAATAGTCCATATACCATATATTCAAACTGTGATGTCTTTAATCCTATTAATTTAGAAGCAACTCTATGTTCAAGTAAATGAAGAAGCAACATTGTATCTGTTTACTCACTTTCATGTATCACTTTATTATGATATACTTTTTACACATGTATTTGTGTTTACATGTGGATATGTGTGCATATGCATGAATGTTTACGTGGAATCCAGAGGTTAATGTCAGGATGTTTTCCTCAATACTTGCCACCTTGTTTTTGATATAGCATGTCTCTCTTGCTCTCTCTCTCTCTCTCTCTCTCTCTCTCTCTCTCTCTCTCTCTCTCTGTTTCTCTCTCTTCTCAAACACTGGCGCACACAAACACACACACTTGATTCAAACAGACAAGCTAAAAAAACAGCTTGCAGCTGGGATCGCTTTGTCTCTTCCTCGTCTCCACTGGGATGACAGGTGCAGGTCCTCCCTGGCATTTAGGTGAGTTCTGTGGATCCAAACCAAGTCCTCATTCTTGATTGGAAAGCACTTTAACCCACTGAGCCCTGTCCCCAGCCCCTACATAAAATGCCTGCCACACCTTACCATTCTATGACACAGGCATACTTATAAGATGCTTCAGAACTGGAGGGTGTCTTTCCATTCCTTCTTACAATGTTAAGATTCAAAGTGCTCAGTAGTCACTTGACTTTCAAGAAAACTAATTCTTTTTTAAAGATATTTTATTTATTCATTTTCAAGCAGAGAGAGAGAGAGAGAGAGAGAGAGAGAGAGAGAGAGAGAGAGAGAGAGAGAGAGAGAGAGAGAACACCAGGGCCACCACCTTGTGGGTCTGGTTTATGTGGGACCTGGGGAATTGAACCCGGGGCCTTAGGCACTGGAGGCAAGTGCCTTAACCGCTGAGCCATCTCTCCAGCCCAAGAAAACTAATTCTTTAGTGATTCCAATTCACATTTCCTATGGATCATTTTGGCACACTTTAGGGGGTATTAATATTGTATCCTTGAATTCAGATGAGCCTGGAAAATGCATTTATAATTTTTTTTCTTTTGGTCAGTTTTTAGTGTTTTTTATTTCAAAAAAAAACATTTAATAGAGTTAGTATTTTACTGTGATTTTTTATAATGATTTCAAAATTTGGTAAATAACTCTTTAATCATATAATGGAACCTGTTTTCCATTCTTGATCACCTTCAACTCTCCATTATCCTCTTTTCCTCCTTCTATTTTTAATAAGCCAGCCTTTCTCATGCCACCATCAATCATTATCTATTAAGGGTACTGTTCTTTGTCTTGAAGAGAACTTGACACTCTGGATGGAAGCCTGAGTCTTCTCCTTAGCCAGATGCAAATTTTGTTTAACAACTATCATGAGAGCAATAAGAAGCCAAATCTACGTCTTTTTTATCAAGCTATTTATATTATAACAAGAAGCCAGAAAATGAAAGCTTATCAGTACAAGGCTGAAACACTGAACAGCCTGGGTACTAATGAGCCAGCTCTAAGACTCAAAAATGGGCTGTTAGAATTATCCACACAAAATTAACTTCAGGATAAACATCTTAGACAGCACATGAAAATATCACGATGGAACCAGTAGAAATGGGCCTTGGGGACATCTCCCAGACAGAAAATACCATAAAATGAAACAAAGCAAAATCTACTAATGATCGCTGCTGTCAGAGTCTTACTACATTAATTCTTATCCTTTGGCGAATTTCCATTTGAGATCATTTCTAAAGGCGTCATTGAGGAATACCTAGGGAAAAGAGTTGAATGATCTTTTCTTTCATTTTCTCAGCATAATTATATTGTCTCAGAGCTAGACTAGCATCCATTTGATTCCCTCACATTTAGAGAGGGTCACTCCTAGATCATTCACAGTTTAATAGCACCAGAACATAACTTATAAATACAGGAAGGACAGATGACTCTATCATCTTCTTCATGTGCACATAACTAGTGTAATCAACCCTCCTGTGCAGAAAGAATAATGAAAAGCATTCCATATGCTGGCTTAAGGAAGGTGGAATTATTTGAGATGAAAGTACAACAGAGCATGTCTGTCTTCAAAGAAAAACACAAACCCAAGTTGGGGTGGAGGGGATGGCTCAGTGGGTAAGAGTGCTGGTACTTGCATGAGAAGCTGAGTTTGATCTCCCCCCAAGAAGGGCAAGGATGGGCATGTCTATAAACATTGTACTGATCACTGGAGCTCCCTGGTCAGCCAGTCTAACAGAATAAAAGGGGGGGCTTCAGATTCTGTGGGGAACTGTGTCTCTTGGAAAGGGGCAGAAGAGGAAGACAGGAGGGTGTACGTCCACATGAGGAGTATGCATCTGCACACACAAAATACATTCATTATGTATACACACCCAAAACAAAACTAAAAGAAGCAACATTTGTCACAATGAGCGTGTCTACACTTTCTCAAAGAGATTGTAGTTTATCATGGAATACTGAAAGTACAATACTAACACATGTAATACACAGAACACATATTCGGGGTTGTAATGATTTTATAATGTATAACCAGATAGTAATAACATACAAGTTTTAAATTGAATATAACTCAAGGTAAGACATCACAACAAACTTCAGTAATATTTGGTACTGGCACAATGCTTTTTTCCCTAATATTTTTCTAAATGTTTAATTCGATTGCAGAAATCAATGTATCAACAAAAACATGGCTAAGTAAACACAGAAATATTTAAGCTTAGCTAACTATGCTGTATCAAATAAATAGCAATAACTACAGTGCTATTAGGCATTAATAGCAGAATCATTTTATAATCTAGTAAGTAGAAACAACACAGGAAAAAAAAGTTGAGAACCATAGATAATTAAATAACTTCAGATTTTTGAGACAACAGATCACACTTAGCAAACTTACACAAGAACAGGGAGACAAATACCACATATATTATCTGCAGTTCCTAACCAGGTTAAGCTCAAATAGTAAGAAAACCTGACAGGTGAATTTAGAGACTGACAAAGGGGATGGAAAGAATTGGAGGGGGTAGGAGGAGTGGGAACGGGGAGGGGCAAGAGATTAATGTGTTTTTTCCTCATTAGCACTCCATCTTATTTGGTGAAACAAGGGTTTCTCACTGAATCCAAATGGCACTAGTTTGGCTAAACAGCTATCCAGTGAGCCTCAGAAATCCACCTTGTCTCTGCCTCCGCCCACAAGCACTGGCATAAGAGACCCTTGACTTACTGAGACATCTCCATAGCCCCCAATTATGTATTTTCTTAAGATCCAAAAGGATTCCATTAAGAAGCCAAAAGATAATTTTCTCTGTATACGGTGACATTTTCCAACCTCTTTGATCAAAAATCTACCAGGAGCCAGAGAGTCCCTAAAGAACATAGAAAAATATCCTCACAAAACTTTAAAATTAAACAGTGTGCATAGCACTCAAGAGGGAAGAAGAGGACCTAAGGAGGCTGTAGTTGTGAAATTCAGCTTCAAGATGGGGTATCCTTGTAGGTCATCCATGGTTTGATGAATACACTGGACATCATGAAGAAATTGTGGACTATGAATTCCCTGGGATTCATGGAGGAGGAGCAGTCAGGGCAGATTATAAATTGTTGAACATTTATTATCTCTCTAGGTTAGAGGTTGGACCAACATGGCAGGGTTGGGTTGACATGAAAGGGTGATATTGACTGGGATATGACAATAGGATTTCAAACTAAACTAAACCATTAACTTCACTGTCGCTTCTGTTAAAAATATATAGCAGAAACAGAGCACAAACCTCTCTAGATTGCTTCTGTCATGGGCTAAGCATTTTAGATCCATCCCTATTTAATTATCAAATAGCATTGGCAATTGAAAGGTACTGCTCACTTCACTTGCATTCTTGTTCCATAAGAGAATTTCAAATAAGTTGGTATATTTTCTGAAGGTTCCTGTGTGTGGGCATGTTAGAACTGTAAAACTAGATTGACCATTGATATATTTTTCTTTCTTTCTTTCTTTCTTTCTTTCTTTCTTTCTTTCTTTCTTTTTTTACAAAACTATTAGAAACTTCAACATGTCAGTAATTTTCGAACCTACCCATATCAATTTATACAGTGTCTTGTAATAAAATAACATTGTAAGTTACTTATTTATACTAAATTTCATATATATAGGTGACCAGAATAGCTTTACAAATTAAGACAAGTTGGTAAATGCTTAAGTGAATAATGACTATAAAAAAGTATATAGATAAACATAGATGACTAGGCTTTCAAACTTGCTATAATGTCAAGCAGAAAGATGAGAAAGACAGCCTTTCAAGAGAGAACTTGAAAGATGAAGACATAGCTTGGAGGCTGAGAGTGATTGCTGTACATGCATGAGGATTCCTAGCACCCACATAAAGAGCAATATGTGTAGGTGAGGAGATGGCTCAGCAGTTAAAGGCAGTTAACTTGCAAATCCTGCCATCATGGGTCCAATTCCTCATCAGTCTTGTGAAGTCAGATGTAAATTGGTGAATGCATTTGTGATCCCAACCCACCTATATTGCAAAGCAAGGTAGAGCCAGGTTAATCCTCAACTTGCAGATGAGCTATACTGATAGTCCTTTGCATTTGGGAAGTTTGTTTGCAGCAGCAAGAGACCATGACACGAAAGAAGGCAGAACAGACACCTCCACATTGTTCTCTGTCCTTCACACATGTGCTGAGGCATTGATACACACACACACACACACACACACACTCACACATATACACACATACACACATACACACATGCAAACACACATACATACACACACATACACACGCATACACACATACATATGCACACACACGTGGACACCCCCCCACACACACACACTGAAAAATAAAAATAGTTTTTAAGCCAGGGATAGTCAGCTAAAATGTAACCATAGCACTGAGGGAGACCTAGAGCTTGATGGTCAGACAGTCTGACAGAAAAACAAGGCTGAAGAGCCACAAAGGGCCGCCTTGTTCTCCTCTGACCTCTGCACATGTACATACACATTGCACACACAGGCATGTACCAAATGCACAGCCAATTATACTACAGCACACATACATCACATTCAATACACAAAAAATAACAATAAATAAATAAGTGTAGGGGCCTGACTATATTATTTATATGTGTTGCCATAAATCAATAATATATTTACATATGAATACTTAAAAATACTACCCATAATAACACTGATACAATTTAGTAAAGATTTAGTAAAGCAAGTGTCTATGTTGACACACACATATTTACAGATTCATATATATGCACATTTTATGTGCATAAATATATTGTATGCTATGCATGCTAAATAATACACTTTAAACTCCAATTTTTTTAATAATTTAGCAGAAGCTTAGAAAAATTAAGTATTGTACTGACAAATTCTGAAGCTCCAACTCTAAAGTCAGCATTTTTACCATTCTTCATCTAAAAAGAACTCAAAAGCTTTATGCAATGAAGCAAAAGTATAAATCATCTTCTCCATCATAATTTTATGTTCCTCAAATGTATTCCAGATGACCACACAGGTTACTAAGAAAACAGAGCACGTCTCTACATCAATCTGGTCTGTTTTCTTTCATGGACCCTCCTGAAGCAGGTGAACTTAGAAGTGGGGTAACTGTATTCACATATGTCTGCATACATGAACCAGACATCAAGCACAATTGAGACTTTGTCTTCCATTTTAAATATTAGAGTGTTTTGAAGGATTAATATTAGAAGCTATTTTTTTCTGGAAAATTTCAATTTCAGTAAATTAAGTACAAGATTCCTTTTATCAAAGGGATACAACATAAAAACAGTTTGAATTTTTCTGTTTTGCCTTATTTTAGTACCTTAAATAGTTTCCACAGTATGTCATTCATACATGGCAATGGCAAAAAAAAATGGGCAAAAAGAGACAGTTTTAAAGGTGGGTGTATATGGCCTATAAATCAGAAGTTAACAAGCATGAGTACCCAAGTTCAGACTCCGTGTCAAGCTGAATTCTGTAGGCTAATGCCTACAATCCCAAATGACCATGGGGAAGAAAGTAGGTGGAGGCAGGAGAATTGCCCAGAAGCTCATGGTCCGGCTAAGCAAAGACTTGTGCAGTGAATATTGAGAAACCTTGCCTCAAGCAAGGTGTGAGTGTGAGCAGCCGAGATTGTGCTCTGACCACCATGTGACTATACACACATCTGCAAGCACCCACCCCCAGCCCATCTTATAACACAGCATTTAGTAAAATAATAATAATAATAATAATAATAATAATAATAATAATAATAATAATTTTTAAAGAAAATGAGGAGCTCCTAGGGAAGATAACTCAAACTTTTGAATCCACCTGGTTATGAGGGACAGAGAAGAAAGTTCTGGATATGAGCAACTATGTTTAGTCCAGAAGTTAGAAGAAATATTGGGATAAGAGAATACTATGTGTCATATTATTGGTCTTTTTTGACCTATTAAAATAAAGGGACATACAGCTTTTATAATTAAAATTCATGAATAATGTCAGTGCAATCTGTACCAAACACCATGCACTGTAACCCTAATTCAATGAGTTACATTGTAGGATCATTTAATTTATAAATCAGATAGCATAGGCTATAATTCCAGTTGAAAGGAATGTAGTCACTTTTCTAAGGACTTGTACTTAGTAAATAGCAAGCTTTACTTTGACCACGGGCAATCTGATTCCCAGAATGGATAGTTTGCCTTTATACTCAGTAATCACAAGAAGTAATATTATTTCATTTTATTATTCCTACTAAGGCACAATTCTTACTAAATACAGTTTTAAGCATGGTGGCATCAACATGATACCAGGGTTCTTACTAAGTAAAATAATAGCAGAAGGATGTAAAAATGCTTAATTAATGTAGTGAATTAGCTACTAGTTGTCTGTGGCCTCTGTAATGGCTACTGAAGGGTCTTAATCTCACACAAAGTATGAATGACTTCAACAACAAATTTGGATACTCCTAGGCATGCTTTCTGAACATAAAATTGCTTTTCCCTGTCTGTGAGTCCAGGAATGAAAAGTTCAGTAGTTATATAAACATATTTAATTAGCAAAGGAGAGTATGTTCCTTCTATGTAAGAAAAATGCTAACTGGAAGCATGAATAATTGCTCAACATACATCCACAAAGCAAACCATCAGGTGTCACTGTTTCCATTGGAAGATTCCAATTCTTTATGATAATAGCATTCTTTATAGAAGTAGCATTAAAAATTACATATCCCTACACACAATACAGATAAAGGTCCTCACAGTGAACCTTATGACTAATAGCCACTCTGGTTAACCTAGCACATAAAACATCTATTTCTCCTTTTATCAGAAAGCTAACATTGGAGGCATAATAAAACTGATGAAATCATAAATCCCTTAATTACAAAAAAAACAAATAAAAATACTTACATTATTAATAGAAGAGCATACTGGTTTCGGTCCATAAAATCTTTGGGGAAGGACAACTGTAAAGGAAGTTCTTTTAAAGAAAGAGCAAAATATTAAAGATGTAAATTCATTTACATGTAAAACTGTACGGTGCAGAGAAAGTTGTTTTTGAATGGCACAGCATGCACAAAGCTTTACCGTAGTCATCAATGTGAAGGGTTTTAATTTCTGACTTTCCTATCTTCTTCTGGATTGCGTCTTTCAGCATAGAATTGCTTTCCAATATAAAATACTCTGCAAACAAAAATGGGTCATTTAAACAGCTAGTTCCAGTGTCATAATTAGAAAGCCATGCAACACCACAAATTAATAACCACTTGAGATCATTTACATATGCTGTTGACTGATTAAATTCTGATTATTTGTACCCTAAATTAAGACAACAGTTTTCCAACCTAATTTCTTTATTTCAGTGATGTTTTCTCCATTTACTGGAATTTCCACCAACATTTTCAAAATAAAATTCTTATCATGTCACTACCCTGCTCAAGAATATTTAAAAGAATACAACTTTATCTAGCACTTAATGAGATGGAATTCTCACTGTCTGGATTACAAAAGAAAACCTCAGAAGCACAAAATTTGGTCAATAAAAATTATATGAAATAGTGATATTTATCTTAGAGAAGGAAGAATATTAAAATAAAGAATGAAATTACAGACCAACCATTCAATAAGATTAAAAAGGCCCACGGAGGAGGATATCCAGCTGACTGGGGATGGGGAAGGGGAGCAATGAGGAACTGGGGATAACAACTCATAGGCCCACTAAACAATGTAACTCATTATGGACAATAAAAAAAAAAGCACGAGCAATTGCACATTCCAAAACTAAACACTTCAAAATATGAGATGCATTAAAATCATGCAATCTAAAGAGAAAATTATATCAAATGATATGATTGGAATTTTAGATAGTATAGAATCAATTAGTGAAGTTGAAAATATAGTAACAAAATACTGAAAGTGAAACTGAAAGTATTGACTAAACACAGAGTATCAATAACTTGCTACAGTTATTCTTAATTAAAATGAGAATAGTCAACTGACTTGGGCCAGAAAGACCTGGATGAGTACTAAGATATACAGGATCCCTTGCCACAGGGACTAATACAGACAGCCCACGAAGGAGGATATACAACTGATCAGGGAGGGGGAGGGGGGAATTGGGGAAGTCGGGATAACAACGCATGGTTTGCCCACTAAATAATGTAACTCATTATGGACAATAAATACTAAATTAAAAAAAATGAGAATAGTTAACAAAAAGTTGTTTACAATCAAACCTTTCTAGTAAAATTCAAATTGTGAAAATGAAATATAAGATCTTCAAGGCTTGGCATTGGTCTATCCCACTAGCCTTATGGAAACCCTTTTGATTCTTCCCATTTTTCTCCAGCTGTGCTGAGAACCCTTCTTTCATACTCAGTAGACTTTCTTGGCATTTGTTTGAAATGCCTTTCCACTTGGTTCCTTAACCTGCACACTCTGTCCATTTCCATGAGGGAAATGAACATAGCCCATGAGAGTCACTCCATTCTGTGTTTCTCCCATTGGACTACCAAGTCCTTGCACAAGTTCATGCATGTCACCCTTCCTCTCTGTAAATAATAACTTTCTGATTTAAAAATTTTTATTTATTCATTTTCAAGCAGAGATAGAGAGAATGAGAGAGAGATGTAAATCACAACTTTCTAAGCAACATACATGTGGGAGTTTGTTTTCTTAGAAATATCACACAGCCCTAAAACATTAAGATTCTCACAGTACTTAAAGACTAGTGATTTCAAAGATGCTATGACAAACATTTCTTAATCAATACTGAAATATGTGAATTCTCAAACTGTATCTTCCATCATTTGTAATATAAACATTGTCATAAATTACGCTTACTTTTTGAGGATAAGACGATTTTGCATGGAGATGCCAGTATCCCTAAGTCGTGGTTGAAACAAGTGTCATGGCAACAAACCCTGCTATTTTCTCTCTTTTATATTTCTAATTGCAGGATCATAATAGTTAGAATCAAAGGTTTTAAATAAATACACACTTCCTTATTGTATTATAATTAATAATTAAGTTTAATGAGTAAGTATGTCTCCTGGGACCAATGCGAGAGTAATGTATGAGTAATTTCATATTGTTGTGTTATAAATTACCAATGGGAGAAAACTAATTGCATGTAAACTAATTATATGACTACTACAGGAGTAGAAAAATTAACATTAAATCAAAGATAATTAATTTACTGATGAAATTAATAATCTTCCATGGGTACATAGAAATAAATTCTTATGAAAAAATATAATGAAGATGAAAACTATTTTCAAAATATAAAGAACATATGGCATTTTTCATGATAAATTTAGTTATAATGTTTAAAATGAAGTTTTAAATGTGTTTAAGGTGGAAAGAATGCTAAAGTATTATTCAAGTATGGAGATTAAGAGAATTCGAAAGATAATCAAAATAGAAAATTATAAATAACATGAAAGTAGGAAAATAAGAAAGAATGAAAGGTAAGAAGAGATGAAGAAAACCTCCAATAAGAAAGAAAAGAAGGGACAGAGGATCAAAAGAAACAAAGAAAATGAAACAAACTCGCATAACACACAGAGAAGGAAAACCGTAAAAAATATAAAAGGAAAAAAAAAAGAATCAACAATGTTATGGTTTGAGTATAGGTTTTCTCTCAATGTCATATTTAAATTTAGACCCTAAAACTATGCATTGATGGTATTAAGAAAGAGGAAGTGCCTGGATTGATTACTAGTGTATGAATGAGCAGAGGGAGATATCAAGACAAGCATTCCAATAAGAGATGCTCAGGGACTTCTGGATCCATGGATAAACAATTGAGGTTTATAGGCCTTCAAAACCATGACCCACCCTAGGCATCTTCTATAGGAATGTAAAAGTGGGTGAATATTGATGGCAATAGAAGAGAAGGAAACATGAAAGTGAAGTGAAATTTTATATGCGTATGCCATGTCTCCTCAATGTAATTTTTTGTGTGTATATCTGTGTATGCGTGATGCACATGTGTGTAGGCATGAAGGCTCATCAGAAGTCAACATCAGAGTGTATTCCTCAGTTGCTTTTCAACTTTCTTTCTTCCTTCTTCTCTCCCTCCTTCCTGTTCTTCCTTCCTTCCTTCCTTCCTTCCTTCCTTCCTTCCTTCCTTCCTTTCCTTCTCTCTCTTTAACGTTCTTTCTTTTGGGAACAGCTTTTATCAGTAAACCTAGACCTCACCTATTCAGCTAGACTACTTGGTCACCTAACACCAGGCAGCCTCTGTCTCTGCCTCCCCAGCGCTGGGACTACTGGTTTGTGTTAGTATGCCTGGATTTTAGAAGAGTAGCTACGGATCCAAACTCAGGTCATGTTTTCTCAGCATGCACTCTACTCACTGGGCCATCTCCTAAGCAAGTCAATGGATATTGTAAAGAAAGATTTGTTCATTATAATGCAATGTACATTTATTATACAGTATTTGGAAAATTCTAAAATAGAAAGAGAACAGCAAAAATAACCAACTAGAAGGTTCACAGCAACCTGTAAGAGCTCTTAAAATTAGTGACTATTATCATTGTCATTTTTTTTTGAGGCAAGGGCTCATGTAATCCAGATTGGCCTCAAATTTACTATGTAGCTGAGGGTTACCTTGAATTTATGATCCTTTTGTCCCCACCACAAAAGTGCTGGGATCACTGGCATGAGACATCACATTTGATTCTATGTGCTGAGAATGGAGCCCAGAAGTTTGTGTATATCAGACAAACACTCTTCTTCCCAAACTACTACCCCAATCCTTTCTTGGCTTTTTAAATCTTTCATTATTTTCAAAGTTTTTGTTATAAAAAACTGTATTTATAATTATTTCCTTAATGTTAGTTATCAAAAGAATAAAAGAAAAGATACAACTAGTAAAATGTTATATGATGGCTTTATTTTTCCCAGATGTTTATTTTTTCCCAGTTTTTATTTATGCCAGCATGTTATGTGAGGTTCTTTTATAAGGTCATCATTAAAGTAAAATTTTTATGTTACTAATCTGTTAGAAAATTAATTTTCACTCTGTAGTTCTTTAAAGACTATGTAGCCAAAAGATTAGCAGATTGGCTATCTATTATTACTTTTTTCCCAATTTTCCCTCATGTCCTCTTCTTCATCGTGTGGCTCCAGAATGAGTCATGATTGCCTCTCTGGTATATACATTTTCATTAATTCAAAGCTGTACCATCAATGATTGAAATTTTATCTCCATAAATAATTTTCTTTGAATTAAAAGTATATAACCACCACTCATAGTTATTTTCAAATTAGTTTCCCTGGTCTTGAGCTGGAGTTGCTTCTTAGTGGGAAAAGTAGAAGTATCTTATAACTTGCAACATAGATTTTTCTTAAATTTTAACAACAATATCATACAAACATTCCTGTAATAATATGATGCAAAATAAATTCATATCTTCTCCCAGATTTTATTATAACCATCCTTCCCTAAATGCAGAATATCATAACATTTAGTTTGAACTAAATCACTGTCTACTATTGTGTACCTTATGTCATAAATACATCCAATTCTACTGCATTTTTTGCTGTTTTCCTAGAAGGACACTGTTTCTAAGAAATTGTAACTAATTTTCTTTCAGCTCACACAAGAAGTGTGTGATTGGATGCTATAAATTCAAAGATTTTCTATCTATGAAATTCAACATTCTATTTCCTAAACCATAATGTCATTGTTTTTGCTGTTAATGTTGAACTGATTTAATTTTTATACCCTGACTGTATATATTAGATACAGGGATAGCACAGTGAATAGAAGTCATCTTTCAGCTGTGCAGGGAAACAACACACATTTAGAATCTCCCTCTGGGTCCAGCAGCGAAACTCCACAGGATGGCCCTTGAGAAGTAGGCTTGTCATTGTTTCCTCAAAGTGACATTTAGCCTTCAGCTTCACATATTTATATCAGTAGCTCCTCTGAGCCTATGTGTCTAAAATGGCTGCTTTAGCATATGGATGTGATTTAGGACAAAATTTGATGACTAAAATGTTATCATATTGCAGTGATTACAAACTCCATTCTAGGGTCAGACAGCCTCATTTTAATACTGGGGCTGCCTTTTATTCACACTATACATGGCTTAAGTAATCTAACTGTGATTCAGTTTCTTTATCTTTAGAAGGCAATAATAAAATTTACTAACTCAGTCATGGCTTAAATGAGTCACTAGAAGTCTTATATAATAGACAATAGAGTTGGGCATGGAGACACCTGCCTTTTATCCCAGCAGGTGGGAGGATCATCATGACTTCGAGGCCACCCTGAAACTACATAGTGAATTCCAGGTCAGCCTGGGCTAGAGCAAGATCCTACTTTGAAAAACAAACAACAAAACAAACAACAAAAAACCCACAAAGAAAACAGTAGCTTACAGAAAATCATTAAAGAATAAAAGCATTGATTATGTAAATCTATAAAATAATTTAAAAAAACTGAAAGAAAGGATGGCAGAAAACAATGCTATATTCATCCATTCAATTAGCTAAACATGTATCTACCAATCCACAATGCTGTATGTTCTTAAATACATAAACATCTTATCAATACAACCAGAGCCCCTGGCCTATTACTACATAATGAAGGTGTCTAATAAAATAAGGATGAATAAATATGTAAATGGCTAAAATAGAACATGCCAAGCAACAGATCCATATATCCACTACAAGTAGGATAAATAATTTAAATGTATATATATATATATATATATATATATATATATATATATATATATATATTATTTCTCATAATTTTCCAAAATGAAGGAATCATGCTGGAGGATTTACCTTTGTG
>PVHP010000548.1:50348-140061 GCA_004024765.1 Zapus hudsonius
ATATATATATATATATATATATATATATATATATATATATATATATATATGGTAAGGATGACAGTGACTATGCAGTGACTTTCATACCAGGGATTCCCTTGAAGAAGGGTCAATAGAGTCTAACACTCTGAATAAATAATATATTACCTATGATAATAGCCAACTATTATTCTCCTGAAATTTATTTTCATGTACTCACTTTCTGGGTTGTCCGTGTTATGTAGGCTGACCACTGGGACCCTTGGACCTAGATTTAAATAATACATATATAAACATTCTTAAAGACAGTTAAGTAATACTTATTGGAAAGGGTACATGGAAATATTTTATTTATTATTTATTTGCAAGGAAATAGGGTGAGAGAGAATGGGCATGGGCACAGTATGGGTTCTTGCCATGACAAATGAACTCCAGACACATACATCACTTTGTGCATCTGACTTTAAGTGGGAACTGGAGGATTCCAACTTGGCCATCAGGCTTTGCAAGCAAGCACCTTCAACAGCTGTGCCATCTCTCCAGCTCCAAGAATTATTTTTTCTTTCCAAAATGCAAATAGATAAACCAGATAAATGATTTTTCACTTCTTTCTATGATTCTTTTTTCCAGAGAATTAAGAAACCATGGGAGAAAAACTGCATTAAAGATTTTAAGATTCCTCTCACTCCGAAGATGTCTTTTTCTGAGTTCCTGTGATTTTAGACAATCCAATGTGCTTTCATTCTCTGTATCTAGTCTTTATAAAATTGTCACTGATTTTCAGAAAGCTGATTCATGAGTCTTTCACCCCCAATTTTTAACCCAGCATAAAGTTCTATTTATCAGTCAGTGAAGAAGTAGGTATAAATATGTATGTGAAATCATTATTGAAACAATAGATGAAATAGAATTTGAGTCTAATTATATGTTAACTTTAAAATGTGTTAATGAGAATTCCCAAATTTTAAAATTGTACCATTCAAGCTATTACCATAAAATATTACCTGGAAAACTCTCAATTTTAAGAAGTCCTATCTAAAAGTTACCCTTGTATTAACTAAGTACATTTCTTTTATGATTACTTCACTGTGTACATACAAATTAACAGAAAAGAGCCAAACGTTGGCATATTACTTATTATTACAATAAAAAGGACAGCTTAGGGTTCAAGATGAAGCAATGATATTTCATTCATAATATCATAAGAAGACATATGAATTATACCTCATCTTTGAGAATCAGTACTTTGTGAAGAGAAAAGTGATCCCCATGAATACATTGTGAACTGTTTCTATAACATACAATTCTGTCTGACTACCACATACTATCATATGATAGAAGAAACAATGAAAGGTGAGGATTAATTGGTCAGCAAAGATGCTGACTAAAGCAAAGGAATTTTCTCACACAGATCCTAAATCTCTGAACTAGAGATTGCCATTGTTTGAATAGGAAAACTGTTGGTTTTCCTAAAATACGGGTTCCTATTTATCCCCCATTTTTAACTCCCTCAAGTCCAAATAACCCCACCGATTGTTACATGTGTGCTTAATTGCTCAAATTTTCTAGTTCTAAGTGAAGTCTATGAATCAAATCTGTATCTCAGTAAGTCTCTAATAAATATTTTGACATATTGATCATGGAGGTCAAATCAGGTGAATGGAATAAATCCTATTAGACGTCATGTATAATCTTACCTTCACAGAACAGCAAGAAATGCTGATTCATGGGGCTAAAGCTGGCATCAAAGTATGTGCATTGCTCTTTCATGAAACTACATGAAATGCAGTGACGATTCAAAGATCCTTCAGTTGAAGCACTGGGGAAAGAAGACAAAAGTGAGAAGCGCTCTTGATCCTGACACTGGAAAGACCTGGCACCCAACGTTAAATACAGTGAGTCATAAACAGAAAAGCTACCTCTGGGATTAGGTGGAAGTTCCTTGTAAATTATGACTCACTGTATACATACAACATTAGTTTTCTTATAGTTAAGAAACACACTTTTCTTCTCTAAATAAAATTAAATTTTAACTTAATTTAAATTAAAATAGAGAATAAATATGTGATATATCATACATAACTATAAGTAAACTGATTACCAAGGGAAATATTGTTAAATTATTGTTAACTATATTTCTTTGCAGATATTTTTAGGAAGACTCTATTAAGGGGACTGCCTACAGGCTATTATATAAAGAAACTCTCATTAAAAATGAATAAACATTTCCCACAAGTCACAGAAAAATCAACCTCATTACTTTCTAAGTTCAACAGACTAAACATTAAAATATCTTAGTTAATTTTTTTCTAACAGAAGAATTGCATTTAAATATTTAAGAAAAAATTATTATAATACTTGTAACACTATATGATGAGGTAAAGAAATCAACTTCTGTATTTTGTGATAATGATATTTAAAGAAATTGACAAAATTACCAGTATCATTTATCAATTTTATGTATTGATGTGTCAACATATACTACTGAGTGTACTATTACTTGAGCCAGTGAATGAAAGCAATTGAGTTTTGTTGTAAAAATAAAGGTTTTTTGAACAAAATATTTTCTATTACATTCTGAAATAAAAAATAATTTTGGATACATATTAATGTATGAATAATAGCTATGTGGATTTTCTTGCGCAATAGATATGATAGCAGTGGAAGTATTAAAGTATCATCAGGTTTAATGTTAAGTGTTGTTCACAAAATGGCAAATTGTAGATCACAGTTTCATAAAGGCACTCAAAATTTTACTGTTTGCATGCACTGAATATCTACAAAGGTGTCTAATGACTAAACCATCCACTTCTCTATGCTTGTATGTGTATGTGTGTGTATATATGTCTGTGTGTATATGTGTCTGTTTATATGTGTGCATGTTTGTACACATGTATGTTTTTTGTGTATGTCTGTGTGTGTATATGTCTGTTTGTATGTGCATGTATGTATATATGTATGTTTATGTCCATGTGTGTATATGTGTGTATGTATGTGTGTATGTATATATGTGTGTTTTGTGTCTGTCTGTCTGTGTGTGTATATAGATATATTTTGTGTATTTCTGTGTGTATATGTGTGTATGTATGTGTGTACTTATGCATATATGTATGTTTTGTCTATGTCTATGTGTATGTTGTATATGTGTGTATGTATGTTTGTAGGTATATATGGATGTTTTGTGTATGTGTCTGTCTATGTGTATATGTGTGTATATATGTGTGTATGGAGCATGCATATGTGTGAACATCCACATGCACCCTGCACATGCATACTGCATCCAGAGGAAGCGGTCAAATACTCTCTAACACTCCTGTTTTTGGTTTTGCTATACAAGAGACATTTATTGTCATTCTGCTGTATTTAAATTGTAATGTACCAACTAGAATGGATTTCCACTTGGGCAGCAAGCACATCACTCTACATTTATCATACATAGATTCTGCAAGCACATTGTAAAAACAAGTAGTACAGTATGTTAGGGATCTTCTCCAAAGTTCCAAGCTAATTCATTGTTCCTAGTACCTAAACATCTGTTTTTCTAATTACACTGCATCAAAAATTAGACTTTAGTAATTAAAAGGCATTTGTCTTTGCCCTATTTTATACAGTGACACCTTAAGCTAGTTTCTTGGTACACTCTTCTGTCTTATGTCCTTGAGACAGGGTCTTTCATAGAACTTGGAGATCCCTATGCTGGGGGTAACTTGGCTAACCAGGGAGCCCTAAAGATCCTTTCTTAATGCTGAAATTATAGATTATGCATCTATGCCCATCTTTTTACAATAGGAAATGGGGATCAAATTCAAGTTCCTATGCCTACATAGCAAGCTACCATTCACCAGCTGAGCCATCTGCCAATGATAATTTTAACAACATGAGGCAAGACATTGATCAAGTTTTGTGGGTCAAATACTAACATTATTTTACACCCTGGTATTAGATGAGCTATATAAGAGGAAATTTATTGGCACTTCATTTTCTTTATAACACAGTTGACTATACTAGTGTAGGCCAGAGATATAATGACTACTCTGTCATGAGACAGGAAACTCCACAAATTTTAACGGCTCACTAAGATTCAAGTCACACTGTAGACTCAGAGGAAAGAGATGGAAGCCTTTCCATTTGTTGACCTTGACTAAGTCTTATTATAAAAACATCCTGGCCAAATAAAGATTGCAGATATAACAATCCCAAAGGGATAGAACTTTTTCTAGGATTGTCATGCTGGAAGAAAGAATTGGCTAAAAGCCTGGTGCCAGCCAGAGAGGAACTTTTTCTCCCAGGAGGCGATGTCTCATAGCAGATGGGAGATGACAAGATTGCTTAGTTAGGCATATCTCTGGTCCTCTATGTAAACCTAAGCCCATGTCCCAGACCTAGCAGACAGACCTAGAGGGTCCCTGGATCTTTTATCTCTCTTCTCAATGTTTCCACAGTGATCCCCTTTTTCTTCCTCTCACTATGACTTATTGGCTTAATTGGATGATTAAGGATGAGTGGCTGAATGGTCTTGCTTAGTGATAGCCAGGGCTCAGAAGGCTCTGACCCTCACAACTCTTCTGACAGTATTTTCCAACAGAGTTATTGTTCTATAAAAATTTATAAAATGATAGCAATAAAATACTGATGTTGTATTTCTTCATCTCTAAAATAGAGTTGATGGCTAGTAACATTAATCAAAATAGGTTTTCAAGCTTCAGGTCACCAGTAAGAAAAAGTGGCCATTATTTTCATAGAGACCTCTGAGCCCGAGTTTAAACCAGTGTCTCCAAACTGCTTTTTATTCTCAAGAAAACCATAGCATTGGGTAGATGTTTTCTAATAGGTCCAATAAAACATACCAGGATTCGAAAAATAAGACACTGGGAGACATAATCATAAAGATAATAAGGCTTGCTTAGAATAAAAGAAATATGTACATAAAAGTGTATGTGTGTGTTTGTGTGTGTGTGTGTGTGTTTGTGTGTGTGTGAGTGTGTGTGTGGTGAATGAAGATGGAGTTTAGGTATATTAAATATATACCTTTACTCAGAAAAGTAAGTCTAGTGTACTTGGTAAGAATGAGAGATGCTATGTCTTCAAACATAACAATTTTCCACTGAGAATATGCCATGGCAGCTTGGACACTTTTAAAAATGGATCTGTGGCGTGAAAAGCAGAATATATATATATATATATATATATATATATATATATATATATATATATATATATATATTCTAGAATGCATAGGTGGTTTGCCAGCAAAAAATAAGTCACTCTTGTGAGGTCCTGCTGAAAGCCTTCTGAGTGAAGAGACATTTTAATGCCAAGTAGCTATGCTCTTAATCCCTTCTGATGCATGGAGCTTTGCATTTGGGAATTCTGGGAAGATGCAAATAATCACCAATGAATTGTTTAATATAGTTAAACAGTTAACAGCCCTCACTTAAATAAGGCTGACTTTTCATACAATATCATTGGATTTGAAGAAAAATGTCACCCCCCCCCCAAAAAAAAAAGAATTCTGTGTCTTGCTTTCTTGCTGGAACTTTTAAGTGTTCAGAGATCCATTAGTTTATTCAGTAATAAATTATATATGTTACACATTAAAATACAAACCTCAACATGAGAGCTAGCAGAAGAAGTTACTAGGAAATATGTAAAGGTCTCTAAAGAGAGGGGTTGAAAGAAGTGAAGCACATATACAAGCAGAAAACAGTATTTTGAAGCCATAAAAGCTGGAAATAATAAAAAAAAAGACAAATAAGCAAGAAAGAGTATTCAATCCAGCGTAGTTCTCCAGGGCTCAAGGCTGTCCATAGCCAAGGAACTAGGAGAATGTAATGCTTTGGGAGCAGGGAGATGGCTTAGTGTAGAAAGTGTTTGCCAGGCAAGCATGAGACACCCAGTTTGCATCACCAGAGCTCACTAAAATCCTGGCTAAATTGGTGTTTATCTGTAATCCCAGTACTGTGGAGGCAGAGATAGGGAATCCCTCTGGCTCACTGGGTAGCTAGTGTAGCTGAGATAGAGAGCTCTAAGTTCAAGGAGAGACCCTTTCTCAAAGAAATAGGTAGGATGCCATTGAGGAAGAAACTAAAGTTTACCATTAACTGTGGGACCCTGCTGAGAGGAACGGAGGATATAGGATCATTTGCTGAGACCTGTGGGCGTCCCACTGTTTCCTCCTGTTAAAGGAAGTCAAGGCGGGCTTGGACCCTTATAATCTCAAGCAAATTCTGGACCCTCCAGCCCTCCAGGCAGGCCACAGCAAGCCCTGAGATAAGCAGGCAATTCAAGGCCTAAACTCACTCCAGCTGTAATAACAAACCTGGACAATAAAAGTCGAAGGTTACAGTTCCTCTGCAGCCAACACCATTCTATACATGTCTAGAGTCACGTAGAAATTGCCCCCCTCTTATCTATGCAAACTATGCATCCACAGGGTACTGGCCCCTGCCAATCCACTCATGAGATGTCCACAGACTACCCTGCCTCTACCAATCCCCTTGCTGCCTATGTCCCTGCCTCTGTCTTCTCCTCTATATAAACAACTTTTATCTATACAATAAATGAGAGCTGTCCACTGCCACATTCTCCCGGGTGGCTGTGCCTGTCGGCCTACCGCTTTCTCAAGATGTTGTCTACCCAGCTCCGTGGATGAAACGGGTGTTAGTGTACAATGACCTCCAAAGTAATCAACGGACAGCAATTAACCTGTACAATCACACCCACCTGCACACAGGTGTGCCACATACATATGAACACACAGGCATGTGCATGCACACCGCACACAGAGTGTGATATTTTAGCATAGATACATTTCCCTTGACATGTTGAAAATGAGTCTTGCTTTCTACATGTGCTCATTGTTTTATAGTGAAGTCCACAGAGAATCCCACATGTGTGGAGAGACCCAAGCATACATACTCCCTACCTGTATAGCTGCCTCCCTCTAGGAGAAAACTCCGTGCTCAGAAAGTAACTGTTCAGGAAAGAAAATAGCACAAATATTAGAGGGAGATCTATTTTGCCATACCAAGTTTTCACTTTTCAAAACTCTCAAAAGATAGAAACAGTCAAGTGAAGTTGTTATTTAATCACAGGTATTCTGTCCACTGGAAAGCAGGCCTGCTTTTGCTTTATAAAATCTTCACCATTTTTCATAATCTTTTTCAATCTCTTAAGTGTAGGATTGTCTCTGTTCAAAGTGTCCGTGAGCAAAGCCAAGATTATATTTTCACAGAAAAGGTTATTCAGTATGTGGCTGGTTTGTTTTCACTCGGGCTGAGGTAAGGTAAGACATTTCTAATAGAAAAGATCACTTTTGACAATGCTGTCTATCTGCCCGCCTGGGTAGCACACCAAAAACACTCACATTTTCTGAGTTCTTTCATCATATGCCAAGATCTTTATGACTTCCCAGTTTCCTGATGTCAGGTGTCGCACAGTTATTTGCTCACTTTTACTCTGAAAAAAATGAAGATATTGATTTATTTTTATTTAAACAGCAACATTCAGGAAAACACAAAAATAATGGCTGCCTGTGCACATTGAATTCTTTAGTTCTCAGCCAGCATTTGGTGTTCTGAATTCCATCTTACGGATGCACACACATTCCTATAAACAGACCTAGACAGAGCAACACCTTTATGCTCACACTTTAGGGAAACATTTCAGAAAGCACCAGGTGGCCATGCAGTTGGGAGCTAGTCTGATGGTTATACTTGGTACCAATGTAAGAAGTTTGTGATTCTCAATAATGAACTGGCAGCTGTTTGGTCCTAACAACTTCACAGAAATGTTTCACAACAATGTTTGCTGCAAGAGAGCAATGATATTTCACTCTTACCTTTCATCCCATGTGAGTCCCCATAGCATTGTCTAATTATACACATTCATTAGCTAGAGATGAATCTGCAGTGTGAATGTGTTATTTTATGGAAAAATGTTTTCTTTTCAAATTTGTTATTTCTTTAAGAATGTGTTTTTCAGTAGATTTATCCTCATCAATGACTTTTCTACCTTATGTCCCAGAGACATAGTCTCTCACTGAGCCTGGAGCTGCCCTTTTCCATCAGACTATCTAACCAGGGACCCTCTGTTGTTGCCCTCCTTAGCACTGAGGTCACAGGTGTGTGCAAACCAACTAAGGTCTTAACATGGGGACTGGGATTGAACTCAAGTCCTGTTGCTTGCTCAGATACCTCTCTTACCACTGAGCTATGTCTCCAACTATTTATTTTATCCTGAAAAGAATAACTGATACAAATTGTATGTATTCATGGGTACCATGTGATGCTTAGAAACATGCATTGCTTAATATTCAAATTACCATAAACTTATCTTCCCCTTCAAGCAATTATAATGCTTCTAAATGTGTTAGTTGACACACATAATTATGTACACATAAAGAGTCCAGTGTGACATTTCCATCCCTATAGAACATCTTCAGATCAGGGTCACTTGCTTATCTGTCACTGTGATGTAACTTCACTTCTTTGTGTTAGGAATATTCTAACTCTTTTTTACTCACTATGAAAAAATCTAAAATTGGTGCTAATCATAGTTAACTAATGGTGATGTAGTAGATTCAGGTTCTTATTCTGAGGCACTTGAAGGGAAATGGTATCTCTGAAAGTAAAGGCGAGGAATGTCCTTGAGTCTCTATGGGTCAGAAGGAAGGATCTGCTTTTGTCTTTACCTCCTTTCTCTAAAAACCTGAAAGAGCTTGTGAATAAAATTTTTAGGTGCCTGAATATGTGGCATGGGATCCCATATATATATATATATATATATATATATATATATATATATATATATATTTCATAGAAAATAAAATTACCTCCTTCCAAGAAGGATTTTCCCTTTCTTAGCACTGGAAATGGGAGCATATCCTGGCTGCTTTTGCACACATAGCATGAAGACTTGACTGACCAGCTCGGCCTCCATCTAGTCAATTCCCATAAAAGACACCAATCAGAGACACCAGGGATGCCCTTCTGCCTTACAGCAGGAGCTCGGCCTCCTTTTCTTGTCTTAAACTATATAATAAAGTCGTTCACAATCTATGGTCTGTGGATTTCATTCACCATATTGACAAGATGAAATCCTGGGCTAATGACTCAGTGGAAGCTTTGTGTAGCCCTGGATTTATGTCACCCTAACTCCTGAGTTACCTCTGAACTAAGAGCCCAGAAAAGCTCTGTCACTCTCAAAGACGCCTCAAATTCCTCTGTCATGCGCACCTGTTTCCTCTTTTTGACTTTAAAACCAAGCTCGTGTGAGCATTCATAAAGATATTTCCCTGTGCTTACGAAAAAACATCTTGAAGACAAACACCCAGAAATGGAGTTGCTTGGGAACAAGTTTTCATGGTTTTGTTGTTGTTGTTGTTGTTGTTGTTGTTTTGTTTTGTTTTAAATATATATTTATTGTCCACAATGAGTTACATTATTTAGTGGGCAAACAATGAGTTGCTGACCTGGAACTCACTCTGTAGTTCCATAATGGCCTCAAACTCACAATGGTTCTCCTTCCTCTGCACTAGAGTGTTGGGATTAAAGGCATGCACCACCACAATTAATGCCAATTTTTGTTTGTTTGGTTGATTTTGTTTTATTGAGATAAGAACTCTTCATTTAGCCATATGTTATAGTCATCTTTCTAGTTGCTGCACAGGAAGAACCCAAGCTAAAGCAGCTTGTGGAGAAATGGATTTATTTGGCTTAAGGACTCAAGGGGAGGCTCTATCCTGGCAGGGAAAATGATGGCATGAGCAGAGGGGTGAACATCACCTCCACCACAGCACTGCAAACAGTGGCTGGAAGATGTGCCAAACACTGGCAAAGGGAATCTGGTTTATAACCCCATAAGCTTGCCCCCCAGCAACACAGCTCCAGCAAGGTTGTAAAACCCAAACTGCCATCAGCTGAGGATCGATCACTCAGAACACATTCATTTGTTTGTGGGGAACACCTGGATCAAACCATGGCAACATAGCTGGCCTAAAACTTGAGATCCTCCTGCTTTAGCTTCTTGAGTCCTGGGATATAAATATGAGTGATCACTCATGGCTTGCCTTTTATTTTTTTCCAAAAGGAGTCTTCTTTACAGTATAACTTCAAATTGCCTCTTGCAAATAAGATAGCTATTGACTTATGCATTCTAAGTATATATGTGCTGCATCACAGAATATTGGATATTATGATGTATTTTATTTAATTTTGTTATTTCATTTCATGTCTGCTGAGCCACTTTGAACTCTCTACAGCATGTGGACATTTTTGGTTCAATTCATTTAACTGTTCATTTCACCCCAAATTTCAATTTAATTTTTATTGACATATATTTCCATAAGATATTCCCTTATAATATATGAAAACTTCCTCTGATCACACAAATCATTTTTCCTTTTTAGAATAATGTTCCATTCTCAGTGATATTTTCCTTGATTTAAATAATTTTTTATTTTGTCTCATTTATTTTTATTCATTTATTTTAAAAAGTAAGCATTAATTTATGACTTGTGCTTTTTCTGATTAAAATCGGTATAATTATTTCTTTAAACTCAATTATTTAAATATTTCTGTCTTAAGTGGGTTTTTGCTGGTAGTCCTACAAACAAGGAGATAGAGATAGAGAGAGAGAGAGAGAGGGAGAGAGAGAGAGAGAGAGAAGAGTTAGAGAGAAGGGAGAGAATGAGAGAGAATGGGCATCCCAGGGTCTCCTGCCACTGCAAATGGCATCTGTCACTTTGTGCATCTAGCTTTATATCAGTACTGGAGAATTGAAACAACACCACCAGGCTTTGCAAGCAAATGCCTTTAATAAATGAGCTTTCTCTCTAGACTTCATTCTTATTTTTGCATGTAAATATGTGTACCAGCTCAAGTGTGTAAGATGTGTATGAGTGTGTGTGTGTGTGTAAAATCTAACTCATTGAGAAATGTTAAGATGCCTCATACATGAGAATAGAATTGAAGAATACTTACTTCAAATGTCTATTTGATTCAAAATCTTACACTTTTAGAGTTGCACAAGCCCATGACCAGAATAAAGTCATACTGAAAAACTGTCTTAAAAAAGTCAAACAAAATATGCTTTTAAGTATAGGAACACAATATCTCTTGGATGAAGCTAGAGTAACAATCTCAACCTTCACGAGTATATTTAAAATATTTCCAAATGTGTTGATGTTTTATATCTAACAATGTTTATAACTATATGTGAGGAAACACATGAAGCCACATATTTAGATTTAAAGGCCTAAATTAAACGTGTAGTAGCCTATATCAGAATATTTTATGACATAACAACAGATGCATGACGTTTTCTCTACATTCTAAGTAAAAATAACCTTTCAAACCAATCAGAATATTACCATATTCCAAATACTCTACAGTTTATAACAATAAATAATGAGGGGCTAGAAAGATGGCTGAGTGTTTGGAGTGCCTGACTTACAAACATGAGGGTATGAGTTTGATCTCCTGAACCCATGTAAAAAAGTCAAAGCACATTTTCACATGCCTTTAATCTCAATGTTGGGGAGGCAGAGACCAGTGGAATTCCTGAAGCTCTCTCTCCAGCCAGTCTATGTCAATCAATTAGCTGGAATTCCAATGAGGGAAGAACTACTTTATATATCAAAGAATAAGTGGAGAGCAGTTGAGTTAAAACACTCAATAGCTACCATTGGCCTTACAGGCCTGCAAATGCATGTGCATGTGTACCTCTGTACAAACATGTGACCACACACATATAAGCATGCATCCACACATACACAAACCACCCATACATACACATGTAGAAAACTTTAAATATGTATATTGAAACCTTACTAATTTATACAAGAGTGTTTCTGTGCTTTTGTTCAGTTTATCAAACACTTCAGCAGAAATATAACTATGACATAATATAAATTTCAGCAATGCAGAAGGAATACCAGTTTTTATCCCAAAGTAACATATCTGTCTATGAATCCATAATATCTACCATATTACCTGTTGTGAAACAAAAAACATTAAATAAGGTTATAAACCTCAGTCGAGTTCTGGTTGAGGCAACATGACAGTTCATTTTAAATTGAAATAATACTCCAGCTTTAATTTTAAAATAAAATGACAAACTTGTGATTTCATTAATTTTTAAAACAATTGAAAAATCTAAAGTATGTGGGTTTTTTGGGAGCTAGACTTCAAGTTCTTCTGACTTGGTAATGACTTTCTGTTCCTCAAAAAAGTTACGTATAAACATTAAATTCCTATTTACAAATTGAGAATACATGGAGTCAGTAAATTTAGACAATACCTGTGCTTTTTATGAGACTGTGTCCTGTTCTTTAAATATCTGATATTAAATTCTATTCAACTTGCACAGTTTCTAAATAAGGACAAGATGGCAGTGTTTAAAAATAGAATGCTTTAATTTACTGTCTATTCATGGCATGAAATGAGCCAATTGTTTGCAGACAAAGCCCTAATCAGATTCAGCAGAGAAATTTAATGAAAAACATTTATTGGGTTGATTAGGTGGTAGAATTGTGAATCGGGGGTCAGGCTACTATCTGCAGTATTTGTAATGAATAATGGCCTTTAAAATTGTTTCAATGAAATCATCAGAACTCATGAGCAAAACAGTGTTGGTGTGGAGAGAAAGTGAGTGGATCCATCAACATGTAATTTTTTCATTTAACACAACTGTGAAAGATGGTGTGGCTATTGTTCACATCTATTATTTGAAGCACTTCTGATCATAGGCACCTCTTCTCACCCATATTTGAGTGGCACAGGTTTCAGGCCTTCAGTAAAGCTTGCTTCCTACTCCAACCTGACCTCAGAATGCTACCATGAGAGACAGGACATCAGGAGCTATAGTTCTGCAAAAGAACGACCCTTGTTGTAGGAAGGAGAAGGTGTATATTTGAAGAGATAAAAACTCAGTAGTCTGGGGACAAGGGTAATGAAAGCACAGGGGACTAAAGAATGTCAGAGCCAGAGTGTGGGGAAGGAGTACTTTGGGACATGTCCTGGAGACACCTCCAGAGACCTGCATAAAATGGAGTCCATCAACATTTTGACCTAAATGATGGACAAGGGGAATAAAAAATAAGACATCAAAACAGAAGACGGATTGGAGACAAATAGGGGATGTTTCACTGGAATTAGGGTGGGGAGAGGGGATTAATGAGTGTATGGTGATTAGGATAAAATTATAGTATGTTCCTATTTTATAATTCTCAATAAAATAAAATAGTTCCTTAAACTCTTACCTGCCTGATACAATCAGTTGATAGATTGATAAAAAAGACCCAGAATTTTATCCATATATGAATATGTACATTTATTTATAAGATAAATTGGGTCATATTCTATATTAGTGTATAATTAATTCGTCTGAGTATCTACCTTAATATTATGCTATGAAAATTGATCTATAGATCTGCTGTGAAAATTACATATAATTTTTTTTTACTTCAGCCTTGATTAAAATTAAGGTTAGATTCATGACAATTATTTTAATAGTGTGAACCTTGGACAGGTTTTAAATTTTAAATGTTGACATATGATTTTAAGAAATCAAAGCATAAGCTACTCAATACAAATATCAGTACAGATAGCAGCAACCTTTTAAGAATAATCCCATGAGTTGAGACAGTTGAAAACTTAAAAGTAGAGGTGGGTAAGAATATGAATATATATATGCATATATATGGAAGAATTACTTCTGAGGGGGCTTGGAAAGACAGTGCAGTGGGTTAAGTGCTTGCCATGAAATCTTGAGGATTTGAATTTGATCCCCACCTTCCATGGCTGCTGGTGCCTGTAATCTCAGTGTTGGTGATTTGGAGACACAACTTTACCTAGTGCTTTCTGACCAGATAGTCTAGCTCAAACACTGAGTCCCAGGTTCAGGAAGAGACCCTGTCTCAAAAAATAACATGGGGAGCAATTGAGGAAGATAAAAAAAGGTTATGTGTGTTTAGTGAAGAAATATTCTTCCCTTGAAAGTTGGGGACTGTTTAATAAATTTTGTATCACATGGCTAAGGATGTAACTCAGTTGGCAGAGTGCTTGCCTAGCTAGCCAGCATGAAGCCCAGGGTTAAAGTTGAAACCCCTGCACCTCATAAATGATGTGTCCTGGTGCACACCTGGGACTCTAGCACTTGGGAGGTCAGGGCAGAAATATCAGAAGTTCAAGGTATCCTTGAATACATGGTTAGCTCGAGGCCAGCTTGGGCTGTATGAAGCTTGAACTATATAAGATAATTTCATGTTTGATTTTTTTTCTCTCTCTCTCTCATATATATAGTGTTTCACTAAATTATTTTATTTACAGTATAAATGTATGAAAGTGTGGATGGGGTCATTTTCCAAAACTGAGTGTCACCTATATAGCTCTGGATTTCATGGGCATTCTCTGAGGCTCAGAATGGCACATGAGTGCAGTATATCAGTAAAACCAAAGCCAAGCAAGGAGCCAGCACTTACCTGGACGAGGAACATAGCTATGTGATGGAATTCCCCACGGCCACCTTGCTTCACGGGAACTGTCATGAAAAACTTGCTTCCATCTCTAGAAAACACAGGTTCCTCGTTCTAAAATACAGAAGTGCACAAAAGAGTATCAGAAAAAGAACATGCCATGTCTGTAACTTTGGACTTTCAAATTCAAGCATGGATGGTGTCAACTATTGATTTAGAATTTGTTCAGGTGACCATAAGGATTCTTTGTAAGATTTGTGTGGAAAGTGTATGTAGAGTAGACACATGTGCTTGCCCTGTGCACATACATGAGGAGGACAGAGGTGTATACCACATGCTCATCTGCTTCACTCTTCTTTGTTTCCTTGAGATGGAGTTGCTCACTCATCCCAGAGCAGGGAAGGGGGTGTATTTACTTATTTATTTTTAATTTTGAGGTGTGAATGGCTGACAACTGAACTTGAGCAATTCTCTTGTCTCCATTGCCCACAGGACGCATGACTGAGTTTACAGATGTGTGCTGCCAAGCTGAGCATTTTACATAGGTGCTCAGAAACTTACTCTGATGGTCTCCAGCCTTCTTAGGTCCACAGACCTCCCTGGCATGTGCTCTGACTTCCTGAGCTGTTCCCCTAGTCACTAAGCACAAAGTGAAATGAATGTGGCTTGTGTGTATGCATGTGGATGGTGGGAAGGCTAGGGAAGTGAGAAAAAACTCATTTAAAATTAGAATAAAGATATATTTTAAATTGAATCAGACAAGAACTATTCGACTTTTACTTTTGATTCTAGTTGCAATTTATCTTACAAAGATAAGGAAAATGTAAAGATCTATTTTATTAACAATTTTATTTATTAAATTTCAGTTTATATATTTTATGAAATTTCTTACTCAGCATGTGGATTTACCTGAAGATTCCCTTTTGATAGAATACACAAAATTTGTTAAAGATATAAAAGCTATTTTATACATGAGATCAAGAGTTTGGGAATTCAGGTTCTCCTTTCTGAAAGCTCATCTCTCCATAAACACACACAACGCCCACCTCAACTATGAAGCTAGTTGGGAATTTTTAATTAAATCACAGTGGCATGTTAAATTGATATAATTAATTCTGAAAAAAAATAAATTTAAAAACTTTGTGTGTTAGTGTGTGTGTGGGGGTGTTTAGAGGAACATTAGGAAAATGATTTTAGGAATTGGGAAGATGTACTAGAGGGGAAATAGGAGATGATAATGATAAAAACACACTTTATACACGTATGAAATTGTCAACAAAAAGTATAAAATAGATAAATAAAAATAAAGTAAAATGAAGATATAGATTTAAGTGCCACATGTGTCTGGAGTTCATTTGCAGTGTCAGGAGGACCTGGCATGCCCATTCCCTCTCTCCTTTTCTCTCCCTCCCTCTCTCTTTCTCTTAAATGAAAACAAATATATTAATAATGAATAGATTCATTATATAAATGTTGGAAAGAAGTTTCTTTTGTATGATTTTAAAATGGCCTTCAAGTCCTATGAATGTCTTTTTTGCAATCTTTTAGATCTTCCTGGACCTTGCTTCACCATGGCATTTGGATTTTTTTTTATTAACTTTGGTATTTTTACATCATGTTTCTGCTTCAATGTTGCTTTAATATTGAGGTGTCTTCTGATTACCCCATGAAAAATGGAACCAAAGAAGCCCATTTAAGTCTTGATAACACCCTTCATCCTGTTTTATCTTTGATTGCCTTTAGCAAACAACACCACTGATTTCACATACTGTAAACATATGCCTCACTTTCCATTTGTGTGTGTTCATGAATATAACCACTCATGTCTCTATGTCTGTGGTATTTCTGTACAATGTGTATGCCATGAGGCAGCCTATTTAAATTTTTTACTAATATATCTCTAGCCTCTTGGCTAGTAATTGTTCTGTTAATTGGACTCAATAGAACTATTTTTATACCTCAGAGAGATTAATTTTAGTTTATCAATTGGAACATTCTTAATAACAATATGCAGAAAATTCCTTGTCTACTATGTGGATATTTATGAAAACATAAGATAAAATATGCACAAAATTGGAAGCACTAAGTAAAGTATAATTAAAGGTTGAGGAAGCTGCAGAATTGAGCACATAAAACCACATACTACTTGGCTGAGTCTTGTTAACCTATGGGAGTCAACACTACACATTTCTTCCACTTCCTACCTGTGTGAGGTAGTGGCATCCTTACCTTTGAACATGGTGCATCCTCCATCTGGTACATCGTTTCTGGCTTACTTTTTGTGTTCTCATTCATTCTTTTTACTTAGATTGTTTCCTCTATTACCATTCTCTCATTATGCTTCACTAAAAGGATAGTCCCTATGGGTCTGGAGAGTGTTCAGTGGTTAAAGGTAATTGCTTGCAAAGCTTGACAGCCTGTGTTATGTTCCCCAGTACTGACATAAATCCAGATTGCAAAAGGGTGGATGCATTTGGAGTTCTTTGCCATGGTAGGAGGCCCAATACATTCATATTCTCTTTTAATAAATAAATACGTAAATTTATTTTAGTGATAAATAAATAACAAAGCATAGGTCTTTTCTGATATGTCGATGTCAAAGCATTATCCCAGATACTCTGACCCTCCCTCCCTCAAATCTGTGTTCCTTGAAAATGGTGCAGAGAAAGAACTGTTGTACCCGTATCTCAAATGCATGGCTGAACACGCATATTTTCACCATCAGACAATATCTGGCTAGAAACACTCAGCTTCATGGAAGCGGAGTCCCTGTCTCTGCTCACTTTTATGACTTATGCAATTCAGTGCCTTTGGCATGCCTGACATTGAATTTGAGATATTAGAGTCTGATGTGAGCAAGCTTGTTATATATTATGGTGATTTGAATGAGGTGTCCACCATGAACTCATGTACTCTGAATGCTTGGTTTCCAACTGGCAGCAATTTGGGAATTTGAACACTGCTGGAGGTGGTGTGTTGTTGTGGGCATGTTTATGGGTGTTATCATCACTCCTGCTGCTGTTTGCCTCCTGTTGTGGCAGAGGCACAGCTTCTGCTCATAGCATGTGTTTCTTTGCCATCATGGAGCTTCCCCTCAAGACTCGAAGCCAAAGGAAAGAACTTTCCTTCCATCAGCTGATTTTTTGTCCTGTGATTTTTGCCAGCAATGAGAAGGTAACTACAACATATACTGACCATCCCAACCTTAAGTACAGTCATGGTTTGATCCATGTGTCCCCCACAAACAAATGAATGTGTTTTGTCTGAATGCTGGATCCTCAGCTGATGGTAGTTCTGGTATTAGAACCTCACTGGAGTTGTGTTGCCAGGGGCTGGTTTATGGGGATTATAAACCAGCTTCCACTTGCCAGTGTTTGGCACACCTTCCTGCCATTGTTTGCAGTGCTGTGGCGGAGGTGATGTCCACCCCTCTGCTCATGCCATCATTTTCCCTGCTAGGATGGAGTCCCCCCTAGAGTCCATAAGCCTAATAAACCCATTCCTCCACAAGCCTCTTTTGCTTGTTTTTTTTTTTCTGCACAGCAACTAGAAAGCTGACTACAACAGTTTCCTTGAAATCTTGGCTAACCATGTTCATTTTTCTCAGCCCTTCGTACTATCTGGAAAGTGAGAATAGTCTTCCAAAGTTTCTAGTTCCTTTCATTACTAAAACCATGCTCACCTTTCAATTTCATGAAATTCTAGGCACTCAAGAAAATTCTCTTGTAACTTCAAAAAAAAATTAGTCGTGAGGCTGGGAGATGCTTGCTCTGCAAGCATGCTGATCCAAGTTCAATCCCCATCAATCATATAAAACTGGATATAAAGTGGCACATGCATGTATAAACCCATTGCTCCAACAGAAATGAAAGGTGAAGAGAATTCAAAAGGTCAAAGGCCAGCTAGTCTGGCCTTCCCAGTAGGAAAAAAGAGACCCTGTCTCAAAGAAAGGACAAGTCAAAGACCAATACCTCCAGGTTTTCCCTGATGTCAACATGCATGATATGGCATGCTTGTATCCATGTACACACACATGCATGCACACACATATAATAAATTTTAAAAATTCAACTGGTACACCACCAACAATATTTCTGTACTGAATAATTTTGTACTGTATTCCCTTTGCACCTGAAGGCTAATGTTGATGAAATGGATAAAGCGGTTTAAGCATATTACATCACAGAGCTAGAATGCATTTTAACTTTTTTGCTTTAAGGAGCTTTTATTAAACATTCACAAACTTTGAAGTTTGAATATTCATATACTTATATTTGTTAAACTATTATTAATTTGACTGGCCACAAAATGATAAAACAAATTTTTAAGTGATAGAAAAATAGATGTAGCGATGCAGAGAAATTCAGAATATATTAATATCCATCATGTTCTTGCTTGTACTATTTTTATTTCAAATATCTAACTTAATTGAATGAGAGTCCATATTGCCTTATAATAAAAATATTATTACAATTTTCATTTGCACACGGACAGAATAAAGTTGTATTAATAGATATCTGGTCCTATTGCATACCTAGTTTTTCTTTCAAAATTGCATTCAGTAAATACTTAATGGAGTTTTTCTTATGTGATGTCTACTATGTTAGGCATTTAGGTGTCAGTGGAGACTAAAAAACAGTATACGTTTCCTTTTCATTTATCTAAATATAGTAATAAAAGAGAAAAAGTGGTACCAGTGTTACTCAAAGGTTACACGTGACTTTACAATTTTTTTTTATTGGAAGATGTCATGTTGTTTTGGATGACTGTAGAATTTGATTTAAGCTGAAGTTTAAAAGTGGAATTCACTTCTAACTAAAATGTAGCTGGGAGAACTCTGCTTCCAGAAAGAGTACATGTGAATCCCTTTTGCACACAAGGGCTAATGTTGAAATGGAGAAACTGGTTGTAAGCAAATTACATCACATAACTAGAACAAATTTTAATTGGATGTTCTGTGCAATCCTCAGAGATGTTGTTTATAAAGGACAGAAGGAACCTACTTGAGAGAGATTCTGAAAGCAACATCCAATTCTTCCTTCCTGTCATCCTATCTTCCTTTCTCTTCTGTCTCTCCCTTGTCTCCCTCCTTTCCATTTTTATTTCCTTTTCCCATTCTTTTCATCTTTCCTCTTATATTTCTTTCCGTTTCCCCTTCCATTCCCTTCTGTCTTACTTGAAACCGTGGCTAATTATCTGCGCCAATGGAATAATTCAAAGCTTCTCTATTTTGCTAGACTACACATTTTTGCTGCTTCATCCGCACACTTGTTTCCTTATATAAACAACGCTGCAAATAGATCCTGGAAATTAATTTGAAATTGACATTCTTTGAAAAGACAAAACAAATACACAGAAATAACCTTTGCATGAATTTCAGACAAAGCTTATATATGATACATACACATATGCACATATACATTGAATACACAATATATCTTTGTATATAGGTTTTGTTTTTGGTTTTTCAGTTATGTAACCCAGGCTGGCTTTGAACTTGCTATGTAGCCTGAGCTGCCCTTGAATTAGAGATCCTGCCTTGCCCCTGGAGTAACAGGATTACTGGTGTGTGTAATTATGCCTTGCTATATAAACATGTTAGTGGGAAATAATCATTTTTTAAAAAAAATATGGAAGTCTCCTATCCACGGTCCCCTGTCACAAGGACTGATCCAGACGACCCATGGAGGAGGTTATCCAGTTGAGGGGGGAGGGGAGGGCAGTGGGGAATTGGGGATAACAACTCATTGTTTGCCCACTAAATAAATGTTGTAACTCATTATGGACAATAAAAAAATAAAAAAAAGAAACGAAAAAAATGAAAAAAAAATATGGAAGTCTCAATGTCATATTATTGAAATAAATATTTAGAGAAAGTGATTAAACAGCAAGTAGGTGAAAAATCATTCACAATGGCTAAAATGGGATAGACACCTCCTACATGTACTGTACCTGTTTAGAGAGCCAGGTATCAGACGTCATTTCATATTTCTGAAACAAAACAAATGAATTCATGAAACATAGGAGACCAACATGACCATATATCAATTTAATCTTTCTCTCACTGCTCTCTAGATATTTCCCCCGTGTCTTCAACTAGAGAAATAGCACCAGAGATTACCTCGCTTATATTGACTGAAACTGGATAAGAAGGTGTTTCAGATTAAATGACAGTCTAATCACAAAGTCTTTTTTTTTTTTTTTGAGAACACTTACCCAGTCCCCACAGTTTCCAGGGGGCTAAAGTTATAAGATGACTTCCCACCTCTGTTTGATTATCATATTTAAACTACTTTTGGAAGGACCAGCCCTGTCTCTTTTCACCTTTAGGCATCACCAAGAGAAAAGATTAAATCTCCTAAAGAGCTGGGCAAACAGCCAGGAGTAAAATCTAAAAACGAACATACTTTCACTGTTCAATCCTATCTTGAGTCATAGTTTCTTATTAGTAACAACTCAGACTTAGAAAAAAAAAGTCAAACCTGTAAAATGTCAAAATTATATTCTTCTTTAATACATTTATTTTGCAAATGTCAGAATCAACATCCTATTATAAAAATCCAAATTTGCCTACTGACTCTCCAGTTACACATGAGTAGACAACATATGTCAGTAATCTTGTTTCTTTGTTGTGACATTCAATATCATGTTTTCTGAAAGACATCCTTTTTTAAATAAAATTATTCAAATTAAAAAAGCTATACACAATATAGAAGAGATTTTCCTGAATATAGTAGTACTTATTATAAATTTTTCATAATATTTTCATGATTGTTATATCATTGTCCCTTTAAAATCTATATTGTTACTACTTGATAAAATCATCACATTCACTTTTCAGGCCATTTTAACAAGTATTTCTTTCCTATACACCCATCAAGAAGACATCTAACTGCATCATTCCTTAATTCTCTATTTGTTCCTCAGCACTAACCATTCTTGGAATTAGAAAACACATTGTTTGCCACCCAGTGTTTTAGAGCTCAAATTTCTGTCAGGTGTCACTTGTCAGATTATTTCAATTAAGTGAAAATTAAAAAAAAATCGACTCCAGTATAGCATAAAAGTAGAAGAATTTGAATAAGCTATAAAAAGTATTAAGCCTCTAGCATGCATTATACCATTATAACTATACTTGCCTTTCTGTAATCAAAATCTTTGCATGATTCTTATGTAGAGAAGGTAGCAGGTTTACCTGTTTAGGCCACTTTTGCCTTCCACATGCTGAGCAGCCTCGACTCATGAGCTGCCCAAACAGAGCTTTAAAGTGACTCCATCGTTTGATAAGAAAACCTCTAGAACACTGTATCAAATACATGGACAATTCCTAGTTGGTCTATATGACCAGACAGAAGAGGTTGACTGCAATGAATTTACTAACAATATAGCAAGAAAATAATCATTCAAACTCACTAAAGAATGGTTGGCTCAACTTTATTTCCACATAAACCCATCGTTCCATTCCAAAAGAAAATCCTTCCTTTACTTCTATATTTTACAGACTAAGAATAATGTTTTTTAAAATGTTCACAAAAGTGAATTATACAGATCCTAAGTATGCAATGTCATGAATTCTAATGAATTTATTTACATATCATCTCCTATTAAAATTTGTCCTTCCCACAGTTCCGAAAAAGGCAGCATTCTGATCCCTACCCAGAATAACTTAGTTGTGGCAGTTTTAGAAATGCCAAGGCAAAATCATGCATTATGAACACATTATGCAATTGGTGTGATACTTCATTCCATCACACATTTTTAAGATTCATTTCCACTTGTGATTGTATCCACAATCTATTTCTGTTGCTTTTTAAATTGCTGGGTGGTGTTCCATCATGTAGATCGATAGACCTCATTTTTAATCCATTCCCTGTTAATGGACAGTTTCATAGCTGCCCATTTTAGCTACTGTGAATAAATCTTTTCTAAAGATTATTTTTAACATATCTCTTAGTAAACACATTTTATTTTTTGCAAATTCCTAGAAATTAAACCATATATATATATATATATATATATATATATATATATATATATATATATATATATATATATGCACAAATCCTCTTTTCATTTATCTGACTGTTGGAACTGAAATGTATTTCAAATTAATCCTATTTTTCCTATTACTCCACATTAAAACACACGAGAAGAGGAAGAACCTCTCATCAGCAGATATTCCCTATGTTTTTGTTAGAATTTAATCATTACACTATTAGGTACTGTTATTTCATGACTATTAATCTTTCTTACCTGAATCTACTCATGTATTTTGATGTTTTTTTGTTGGATTGCATTTTGCTGTCATTGATGTTAATAGTATTTAAGAGTCATTGATATTTATATTTGTTTGTGTATGTATATATGTATATATATGTTAATGTAATCTGCACTGAAGAAGCCTCCTCTCAAGACTGCAAGTCAAAATAAATGCTTTCCTTCCCTATGCTGCTTGTGGCCAGGTGCTTTGTACCAGCAAGGAGAGGGTAACTAATACATGTGGGAAACACTTTATCAATGGATCCATCTCCCCAGACCTAGAGGCATTATGTTTTTCATGACAGGTAACTTTTTTGTCTACTCATTATAATGAAGTTATTCCATATTTTGCTCTAGAAGGTTGACAAGCTTATCCTATGGAGTTAGTATTGTGACTTGTACCACACTGACATTATGACATGAAATTGATGTCAAATATTTTCCCCATTGGATACCATCATCCCATTTTTCAATGTTGAGTACTTGAGCATCAACTGATCTAACAAATGACAGGCCATTTTCTATAAACTCTTCAATTTCTTTGAAGAATTTGCCTGTCCCTGCCTTTCTCCTACCATTTCTAAGTCTCCATTGCTTTCTAGTGACTCTTACAGCCATACTGTGAAAACGTATGCATTATTATTATTAACTTTGTTCTCATAAAAAAATCATTTTTATTTGTCAAGGTGTTTTGAATTTGTTAACAAATTTTAAGCAAGATTTTATGTTTCTATTAAAGGGTCCAGTGAAACTTTAAAATAATATTGGAATGTCAAATTGGTGCCCAGAGGAAGAAACATTTAGAGATTATTAGTTCAAAAGCCTGATGTATCATAAATGGATGAGTACCTTTATTGCAGGAGGGGGTTCTTAATAAAAGATGCGTTCAGCCCTTTGTGGTTCTGATGCAAGAGAAAATCTGTCGCCTGTTATAGCGCTGCAGTCTTTGACTTGTCAGGTTCCAGAACTATATATTTCTGTTTCTAAATGAACAAGTCAGTGGAAAGCTGTTCCAGCACTAACACAAGGAATGACAGACATTATCCAATAAATATTTGATGGAATTTATCAATGAGCCTGCTTTGTTCCAGGAGTTTCCTTAAAAAGTTTCTATGAACTAAATTTCATTAATTGGAGGGCTTCATATAATGGGAACACTTCTTCAATTAGTCCATTTCTGTTTTCTTTTTCTTTTTTGGCACATGGAGTGGTGTGTCTGTGTGTGTGTGTGTGTGTGTGTGTGTGTGTGTGTGTGTGTGTCTGTGTGTGTAGGTGCAAACATCCTGTGTATACACAGACGTCAGTGCAAAATGTCAGGAGTCTTTCTCTTGTCACTTACTGACTTGTTTCTTTGAGATGAAGTCTCTCACTCAACCCAGAACTGTGTATTTTTCAGTCACCAGCAGGTCTCTGAAAATCTCTGGTGACTGCTCTCCTCAGGAAAGGAAAGGGGTCCGAAGTATGAATGCCACACTGGCTTCAGACGCTGTCAGGCCCTCCAGCTTATGTGGCAAGGACACCTCCTTGCTTGGTCATCTCAACAGCACCCTTTCAACAACATTAACAATGTTTCAGTAGTTTTCTTCTCTTTTGAAACAGGGCCTCCCTATGTAGTGAGATTTATTAATTTGTGTGTGTGTGTGTGTGTGTGTGTGTGTGTGTGTGTGTGTGTGTGTGTGTGTGTTTGTGCTCAAGAACCTCTTGACAACCATTGGTTCTTTGCACCACTTTTTGTATTTTTTGATATTGGTTTGGAAATTGAACCCAGGTCAGCAGGTTTGGTAAGTGAACACCTTTATCTACTCAGCATCTTCCCAGCCCCAGGCTTGATTGGAATTTGTTTTTCAATGTCTGTTGCTGGCATTTCAAAATATTTCACTATTTACCATTTATCACAGATTTTCAATTTAATGTTCTTTTGGCAAAAAAAAATGATTTTTGACTTAGAATTGAGACTTCCATACTTGAAAAGATTATTCATTTTGATTGTGTTGAATGAGATATTTTAATTATTCATTTTGTTAAGTTTAATTTCGCTTTTCAAATGTTCTGTATCTTTATTGATATCTTGAAAAATTATATCACATACATGGGTAGGACTATAATTGTGCCTTTCTGCCTTAGTTGGTCCAGTTTTATTTTTGAATCTTGTACAAGTTTGATGGATTTTATTACTGGGAACACAGATATTTAGAGCGGTCATATCTTCCTGTTGAATCAACAATATGTCATTATGAAATGAAAATTATTTACTGAAATAACTTATTATTTTTATTTGGCAAAATAAAATGTACACTTTTAATCTGCTTAAATAATTAGTCTTCTTTTAGAAACAGCAAAAAACTAGAAAGAGTTTGGCACTGATTTTTTAACTCTAGAAAAAGACCTATAAATGTATTGAATTATGGCATACACATTTGTGATAAACCGTGGGAAATTACTCATAATTATAATCACTAGTATTGGTGTGATTGCCCCTCACAGTGTTCTCAATTTAATTCTCCTAATTTATGATTTGTAATAACTTGAATATAGCAATTTATATATCCTGTTTTAGATTTTGGATACATTTGCTTAATATTATTTTTATTTATTTATTTTGAGAAAAATTAAGGTAGTATTTCTTATTTTTTCTGCCCCAATATATATAATTTATTTTCCTTCATATATATATATATATATATATATATATATATATATATATATATATATATATATATACATATATATATATGGTGGCACACATACACACACTCACACACAGACACACACATAAATGTATATATATGCATATATAGTGATATATTTTTTCCCTTGTTTTACAAATCTCTCACAAATTCAGATTTGTTTATTTTACCCTCAGTATAACATAATTTAAATGTTATTAAAGTTAACCTGTTAATTTTTCACTTACATTTCAAACGCCATTCTTCACTTGTAAAATCTCAGTTTTTTAATTTTAGTATATGTATTTCTCTACTGTACTAAGGCCATTCTTTCAATCACTTATCATATAACTAATGGTTATTAAAAATTAATTGACTGCTAATTCCAATACTGTTATGCTTGGTTCTGCTCTGACCTTCTAGTTTTGAAAGAGGTGATTTTGTTATATTTTCTACTTCTCTGCAGATACACTAAGCTTTGATTTTTTTTAGAGTTGACACTATTGTCTTTTTAAAGATTTTCATTTGCAGCTCATTCTGACATTTTGATACATGCCCAGGAAATATTTCTGTCATACTCACCCACATTCCTCTCTCTTGTATGCTCTATGTCATCTGAAATGTTTCTGTTATTTTTTCTTAAAAAATAAACTTTATTCTGGTAGACAGAATAGTTAATGTCTAAGCACTGCACCAACGTCTTTGGAAATTGGTGCATTTCTTCTCTAGACACAGTTGATGGCTGTGGTACATGTTCCATTAATCTCCTAAGCAGAGGTGACGCAGGCTCTCACGCTGACTCTTGCTGCCTTCTTAGATGACATACATAAGTGAGACCATCATGGATTGCTTGTGTTTCATCTCCTTGTCCTGTGGTCTAAAAAATGCTGCTAATACAGGGCTGCGAAGTAGTTGGATCATCAGGCCTAAAATGTCCTGCGCCTTCCTTTGTCCAATAGCTTAAAACAGTGTTTTATGTTTTGTTGTTGTTGTTAAGTTTAATAGTGTCTGTCTTAAGAGAACAGAAGGCTCCATCTTTTTCACTGCAGCAATTAGGAAAGGTATTTATTAAATAATCTAGAATTCCTTTCCCCAATGATCAAGCCCATGTGGTGAAAATTGCATTGGTTGTTCTGATTATTTCTCTAAGAAACTGAAAACTGACTCATTGAATTTAGTGAGGACTTTACAAAGACCGAATGTCGAAAGTAGAATACAACCTGTTATCAGAACAAGTCCAGATCCGATCGCAGAGGACAGGAAGCCCCACTCACCCTAGTGCAAGCCCCTGTAGTAGACTCGCAGACCGTGAGGATGGAGATGTTCTGAGGCCGGTTTAACCATCTGACAACCGTTCTCGTGTTGCTCACCCACTTCACCATGGTGATGTAGTATTCTCTAGATTTGAAACAAACAGCTATAATTGACATTTAGAGGCTAACAATCAGGATCATAGTATAAAAGCCTTGTGTTTTTTTAATGCAAAAACTAAAATATTCTGACAATGCTTTCTTCCATATACATGTAAATACACACATATCAGCTCTTGAAAATTTTCACATATAAATGCAAAGAAATGTATATATATATATATATGTATATATATTCATATATATTACTCATATACATGAGTACACAGAAACATTTTAAATCAGTTATCCACAAAAGCAATTCTTGAAGAAAAATAATAAGTATATGATGTATGTTACACGTTTATGAAAGCAATCTATGGATTTATACTATTGCATATGCAAAACAAGACTGTACTTTTAAAGCTCTGTTATAATTTATTTCTTTAGAGTACAATCAATAGCTAATTAAAAGGCAAAATTTCATTTTGGCTTAATGATTATGTATTTCGCATGAGCATCTTTCACTTTGCACAAGAGAGCTTTGTCTACAAGGACATGAATGGTGTGTGACATGGCTAATCTTTACTGTGAAGGTGACTGAGTTTGGATTCCCCATGGAAACACAGAGTTGCCTGTGGTTTACAGGGTGCTTCCATGTTGGAGATCACTGTCCTGTCTCAATGTTGTTGACTGCGTAATTGTACAAAAGGAAACATGTATGCCATGCAGATACAAGTTGAGGAAGATAGCTGCTCTTTACTCAAATTAGATACCATAAGTAAAATCCTAGCTATAGAACCCCAGTCTCTGTTTACCATAGCCAGATACCTTGCTAGCAAAACAAAACAAAAGAAACAAACAAACCCAAAACCTGTTATCTGAAAATCATAGTTCATAATCAAGAAGTTCTCTCAAGACAGTCTGTGCTAGGTCAAAGTCATTATTTGGGATGCATATGTAAAATATTTGTGATGCATGTGTAATCATAAAAATAAAAGCACTTTGGAGCAAGAGTCAGTGTCACTATTCACAGTTGGGACAGAAAGCACCATGACTTCTCCACTTCTTTGTGTCTGAGTGTAGTGAGTCCCCCTTCTAGGACCTGAACCCTATAGCAGCAGATGCAGCACTTCCAGAGAGAATTAACTAGACCCCACAGTGAGTACATGCAGCTCCTTCCCTTGAGCTAGAGTCCTAGATTGAATAAAAAGGAGAATAGAGTTGAGTATAAGTCTTTATCTCTCTGGACATACTGTGAATATGAACCCAGTGTGACCAGCTACGTCACACTTCTGCTGCAATGACTGCCCTATCGAAATCAACTGACCCTTGAACTGTGAGCCAAAATACAACTTTCCTCCCTTAAGTAATGTCTGTCAGATGTTTGTTTTTTTAATACCAATGAAAAAATAATTAATACAAATATTTGTTATAATAATAACAAATATATAACAAAAATAAAAAAAATATTTTGTCTTTGTTAGCTGTGGATCAAGAGCCATTTCTAATCTTTTATTGATGTTATTTCTTTTTATAATATCATTATTTACCTTCTTTGAACTGCTTAACTTTTATTAAAAATCAAACAAAAGCAGTTGGCTGGCTATTAAATTCTTATTATAGTAGAATGCTAATGAATGAGGCCTATAATTTCCACAAAATGAATGGATATTGGGGAAAACTTACATTTTTTTTCTTTATAGCACCTCACAGGTCATATTTTAAGAAAAACACATAATTTATTACAGAACTCCCAAAAGTCAAATTAGCAGTCTAAAGGAAATAATGAAAAATCATTTTACTTATGATAAAAAGGAACAACTATTCTCTAACCTGCTTTTTCCTAATAGTTAATCAGCTTTAAAGAGTGTGAAAAGCGTTGTCATGAGTGATGAGAGAAAAAGACATGTTTATGTGATTTATTAGAATGATTACCAAGAGAAGGAAATGCTGATGACACAAATCACCTGTCCCACTGCAGACCTGGGGCTGAGATTCAAGTGTATGAATCTCACAATCTTTATGTTGCTGAGTAGCCATGACTCTCAGAAAGGAATACTATGTAAGCCTGTCAAAGTGAAGATGTCAGTAGAAAACCAGGAACAACTGGCCATGCAGTGATGGCTGACATACTTTTTCTGCTGGTCTCTTTAACATGTCTGACAGCATTCACAACCAACTGAGACTTGCTCACAAAATGACAAAAATAAATTAAAATTAGAGGAATCGTAACATCAAGTGACCTAAATAGAGTTACCAAAACCACCTTAAACCAGATACACAGTTGGTTTGAATTTCATCTTTGGCCAAATCAATGGACCAAGGATCATACAAAGAACAATGCTGAATCACTTTCAATGCTTTGTTTAAAGAGTTTTTTTTTCAATTTATGATCATGTTTGTTAGTGTGACTATATAAAATCAAGTGTAAGTAATAATCTTCAGTGAACTATAGAAAATTTATCTTGAGAAACAGGATAATGGATATAATACAATAATGCTGACTATATATAGTTGTGAATGATAGTCATGAATGTCCCGAATTGTATTTTAAAATAACCATAGAATTTGCAAACACTTACAAAGACCACACAAAGAGGTCATATTTTTATATTATTTGAAAATAAAAAATACCTAAATTGAAATGACATATAGTTGACTTTTAGCTACCCAGAAATTTGTCTCAATGAGTTTACATGGGTGACATCATACAGTGAGCTGACCAACCAACAGGAATGGTTTCTGATGTAAATACCAACAAGGGAACAGAATTTAAATATTCATACCCAGTGCTTCCCCTTTCACAGTGGGCCCTTTAGTGAAATGCTGCTAGGAATTCCAGCAGTAAATTCATGGAAATTTACATGTTTCATCTACTTCCTGCCATGGTAAATAGTGGCTTTGGAAAAGCACTTGATATTTGGAAATAGTAAAATGCCCAATAGTACCATTCTGGTAATTTTGTTCTCAAATGGACACTAATTTAGATGTAAATTTATTAAGTTAAAATCATTATTGTGTAGCTATGCATTCATCTTGCTGTTTGATTACTAGTTTAACTGTTTTGCTTGCACAAAAAATAACACAAGTTCCTCCTTGGTAACCAACAAAATTTATTCTGATATATACATTAATATTTACCTCATTTATGTTCAAAGGTAAACTTGGCCCATGTTAACTAAAATCTGAAAAGTGAGAATTCTTTCCGAAATTTAATTAGTAAAGATCTACAAGGGAAAAGTTAAAAGCAATGACTATTTCTATGTTAATGTGTTATGAACACCTAACTTCGAAGGTAAAGTGGACCTTGACAAATAGATATAGTACATTCCTATGGAATGATTGGATCACTTCTTGGCTTCTTTCCTTGCTTGCACTAGGGCCTCAGTTATGTATGCGTCTTATGATTCACAGTGCGAATTAGTCCTCTGAGTAGTACTGTAGGTCTACAATGCCCTTGAGTGTGAATGTCACACTCCTTTGCCTGCAGGCATGCTAGAGATCTGGTTGTTCTGATGTCCCAGTTCATGATCACATTGATCTAGTGCCCCATGACCCAGCAGAATACTTCATTTCTCCTTTTAAAAAATATTTTTGTGTCTTTGGTGTGCATGAATGCCTGTGTATACCCATATTATATGTGTATGAACAAGTGTGGATGGGCATATGTAGATATTGTGTGTGTGTGTGCATGTGTGTATGCATATTTTAAGGCAAGAGGTAAACAGTTACTCACCACTTTTTTTTTTTTTTTTTGAGTCAGGGTTTCTCACTGAACCTGTGAGTAACTATATCGTTTAGGGAGAACTGGTCAATACCAGGTCTGAATTGGGCTTTAAATGAACAGCCATTCACAGAATAGGGCATCATAGTGCATGATTATAATCTCAACATGGGGAGGCAGAGAAAAGAGGGTCTCTGGCGTTCAATGGCCAGCCAATGTAGTTGAATTGCTGAGCTCCATATCAGTGAGAGACACTGTCTCAAACATAAGATGGAGGATGGAGAGATGGCTGATTGGATAAAGGCACTTGCTTGCAAAGCCTGATGGCCTTGGTTCAATTCCCCAGTACCCATGTAATGCCAGATGCACAAAGTGGCTCCTAAATGTGGAGTTTGCAGTGCCAGAGGCCATGGCTCTCTCTCTCTCTCTTTCTTCTTTTATTCTCCCTCTCTCTCCCATTACAAATAAATAAACAAATATATTTTAAACATAAGGCAGAGACAGAGAAGATATTCAACATTGACCTCTGGCATTCACGTGTATATATACAAGTGTACATGTGCACCCTGACCTCACACACATATGTTCATACACAAATATGCACAACACATATGCAGAACTGCAACAATTATTCTTTGAAAGAAAATTTAATGGACAAATACCCTCTCTCCCCATCCTGGTGCACCTGGTGCAGAAGACTTGCTCGTCAGTATTGATATCTATAATCATGCTGTAGCGCTGCGTAGCACCTCAAAACCAAAAGCTTCTTGGGAAAATCCAGAAAGTCAGAATGTCTTCATTCTTAACTGATGGACGCAACTTCAGCATTATGTACAAGTGAAATTGTGGAGCTGATCACATCACTCTTGAAATTGCAACAAAATGATCATTGGATTGAAAATATCTATTTTCCCTCAGAAGAGAAATTACAATCACCTACCTTGATTTAAAGCTGTCGGGGGGCATCAATTCCAATGTATGAGCTGGTCCATATAAGTTTACAACGTATAATTTTATTGTTGGGTTCACTTGACCTGCCTTTGAAAAAAGGAAGGTAGTAATGCAAGTACATTAAGCATTAGACTCTCCTGAGACACAAAGAAAAGGCATGTTGACTTGTTTACTTTTTGTGTTGGAGGGAGTTTAATTTATTTGAAGCAGAAATGGTTTTAAATTAATTCAACAACACGATTGCTTTCAATGGTTTTTGCAGATTGATGCTTCTAGGCAATTTTATATAGACAATTAAAGGTGATAAGAAATGAGGATAATTTTATTTATTAGGAAACTCTCTGTGCTCTCAGAATGCCAGCAAAAAGACAAAGCTGCACAAACTACTCTCATCCCAGCCTGTGAACTAATGTAGGGGGTTTGGCTTAAAGAGAAAGATGGAGAAGTAGAGGAGAGAGAGGGGGACAGAGGAGACAGAGCAATAAATGTCCAGAGAGGAAGGGAGAGATAGAGAGAGAGGAGACCCAAATAGAGATCGACAAGGGGAGGGACCGGAAGCAGTAAGAAAGAAGAAAGGAAAAAAGGGAAGAAACGTAAGGGGGAAGGAGAGAAGGAAATGACAGTGGAAAAATCCCACCCACACATAGCATCGTCGAAATCCCACACACATGTAGGATTGCACAAATTCTACCCACAAGGTAGCATGTGTCACATGTTTAAAAACCCAAACTGTATAACATACTGTACTACCTTGATATGCCTGGATTTTCCTTCTAAAGCTTTATTGACAAAAAGCAAATACGATGCCATTTCTTTCAGTGTCCCTTAAGCAGTGGGGAAATAGCCTTCTATGAGTCCTCACAGGAAGAGTAGAAATGCAATAATAAGAATATGTGATTTGAGTTCAGAAACAATTTTTAGTAAATAAACCCATACAAAATAAAAGCTGGTATATTTGTGGTTTGTAGGATGTGGTAAGGGGATTATATGAATTTTCTCAACAAATATAGCCCTGCTCCTATCATAGGAAATAATCACAATGATTTTCTAGATGACAATGGTTAACATGATATAGCTTAGAGCCAAGGGATCTCAGCTAATTTTACATACCCTGTGACCAATACAAGGATAGGAGGAGAAAGACCTCCAGGATGTCTCAATTACTTGAATGAATGAATGAATGAATGTCCAGGAGTAGATGATGTACCAAATCAGATGATGGGTCTTGGTGTGCTTCTTAAAACTCTGCTATTACCCATACAGTATTGCTGAGGTGTGAAGAGAGGAATATGGGATGTAATGGAAGAGGAAAAGAAAGCTAAAAGTTACTTGAATAAAAAAATAATGCTAAAGAGACTAATAAAATGACAAGGGATAATTACTATTCAAGGAATTCTCAGTGACAAATGCAGGATGAAAGGAGGACCTGGAGTGACATGAAACATGTAACCAGGCCCATAAAGCCCCCTAAGAACTATGATCTTCTTAACAGGAGATGAACATGTGACTGGGAGTGCATCACAGAAGGTCAGAATTCTCTAGCCATACAAGGAAATCAGGAAAAGCTTCTGCCAGAGAAATGTAGAGAATGAACCTAGGATTGTTCACATACTACAGGGAGCCCTCTGCTATTGGATCTCAGAAAGACTCGCACTGGTCAAAGCCCTCCAGAGCCTGGCCATGTTTGTCTTGGGCAGTGCTGTTTTTGGTCACTCTTAGAAGTTTCCCTTGACGTCTTTAGTTGTCTTCTTTTCCCATGAAAAAATCAGCTTTACTAATATAATTATTAGTTTGATCATTCCTTTAGGTAGATCAAGTAGGTCATAATGTAAATCCAGATGGACCTAGTACTCAGTACCATTTGGCAGGTTTTTCCCCAGAATCGTCAATTAGTACCACCTGTAAACTCAGACATCCACATCCCTGATTCCACCTCAGACCTCCATTCTGCCCTAGCATCTGTGGACCAACCCAACACCATACATATTCCCAAATAACAAGCAAGCAAATTTGATTAAACACTGGTCTATACCTATTTATATAGTATGTGTAATCATTTGCCTATTCTCGATCTCTCTCTATATTATATCTCCCTATAATCTATATCACATATCTTACCTCTATATCTTCTATATAAGGGATATGTATCATTTCCTGTCACCACAATGTCAATCATTTATTTCATTTGTCATCTACCTACCATATATAACATCTATATAACCTTCATCTATTATATATCTATATATCTATCATTGATGTATTTCTATCTTCTATCATCTAATTGTATATCATCTACATATATAACTACTTATCATTTATGTATCAAATATGAATAATTTTTATATGCCATCTATAATCTATGTATTTATCATGCATTATCTACCATGTGTCTACTATCTTTTTGTATCTGTCATCTCTTAATATGTCTACCTATCATCTTTATTATATACTAGCTATTTTTTATCATCCAGAGACTCATTTTTATTTGCTATCTATCTATTATCTCTCTATATATATGTATATATAATATATTTGTTATAATCTACTATCATAAACTATCATCTGCAGATCTATTCTCAAGATAATCTATCTGCTTCATCTATCACCAATCTATAAATCCTCTACATCTATCTTCATCCATTATCTTTCTAACATATAACTATCTCTCTATCTATCTATGTCTTATCTATCTATCAGCTATCTATTGATCTATTGTCTATCTATCTATTATCTATCTATCTATTATCTATCTATCTATCTATCTATCTATCTATCTATCTATCTATCTATCTATATATATATATATATATATATATATATATATATATATATCATCTATCATCAATCTCTGTCTATGATGTGCTCATCCATTCAAGCACCTGTCTCTCTTAACTCAGTACATCTCAGAGTCTGTCAGAGGTTAGCTTGCATTGGGCCAACTTAGAGGCCTGACAGGCTTATTAAACCAGTGACTACTGAGGCTGTTTTACCTGGCTTTGGTGACAGAAACACATTTTGAATCCTAGTTTAGCTTAATCTCTGCTACAGAAAAATCTGAGGCCAAATTCTGGCTCTGATATTCACTTAATAGGTACCATGAAACCTATGACTAAGATTGTTAAGCATAAGTACTTGCTTATCTAAACTGAATCAAGTCACTTCTCCGAGGGTATGTCACAAGTCAAATATTTTAAACAAGAGTTTCCTTTCTCTGGATAAAAATGAATTTTCATTTTGTTGCATGAACTAACAAAAATGATATGGAAAAATAGTATAAGACAATGAGTTAAAATGATAATTACTGTTATGACACTACTTCTTTGCTAATTAGTGAAAATGTGTGCTTATTTTTTATTATCCAATGCATTGATTAAAGAACAATGAAGGACGTTATATTAGCTGGATCTTTCTGTGGACTAATTTCAGGGATACATACATTATAACATATTTTGAAAAAGACTCATCAACTATTGTTCTGTAGTTAAGGCAGTATTGCTAGTAATAGTATAAGCTTCTATATAGAATCTATATCTATATTTGTGATATATGCAATTACAAATAAGCATCTCAATTAGCTTTCACATGGACACTAATTAAAAGTTGTTCACATGAGGCAAGTTTTAGATTAAAAACTAAACCAGGAAATATCAAGCTATCTCCAAAATTCAGCTATTCAGCAATTCAAAATCTCATGTTCAATTTTATTTTTCCATGGGGTTTTGAAATTGAGTATACATAGAAAGTTCATTTCTACCTTTTAAAATTTGAGTAGTTTCAAGAGTTTGCAGATTAGAGTTCATCCATTTGATTTGAACAGTCACATATTGCACAAAGCCTGCAAATCCCCAGAATTCCTTCCTCTATGATTCTGAGACACAAGCCTCAATAATAATTAACCTTATTTTACTGGCAACTAAATTGTCATTAAACGAGATAATGTTTTAATTAAGAAGATTAACCTGAGGTTACAGTGAGAGAACTGTGCCTCTCTTTTGTGCTGAATCGCTAATGATAGGGTATTTTATGAGTTTGGAATCATGCTGATTTAAGTAAAATACAAATATATGTGTTTGGTAACTATTTCATTAGGAAATCTGGCCACCCTGGCTATTTGCTGCCCTAATTTTAATCTAGTTTCATTTAAAGTGCAATTTTGTAGGAACTTTGTGCTACTTCAATTTCTGAAGTATCGCTTTTTGAATTGTTTATTGTATCCAGGCAAATGTAAATACTGCCCTTATTAAAGGAAAAACAATCATTTAAAATACAGTATATAAAAAAAAAGAAGTTTGAAAGTTAAAACAGCATATTCAAAATGATAGTGAAATTCAATTTGAGTACAAGGACCTGAAACCAGCTTTTATTTCTTTGAGGACTCTGTCTCACTTGGGCCAGCGTCTCAAACAGTAGCCAGCTGAGGGCTAGGATGTCCTCTCACTCTTTTGTTACTAGAATTCCTTTCTTGTGTGTGTGTTGGTGGGGAGGGGTTGTACACCCATCTACACATGCTTGTGAATGTCTGAATTTGACATCCAGCATCCTCTTCAGTCTTTCCACTTTATTTACATAGGAAGCTTACTGGCCAGAAAGTCCAGATGTTCTTAGCTCTGCCTCCTTGGTGCTGGGATTAAATGTGGGCCACCACATAGGTCATTTGAAATGAGGGCTGAGGATCTGCACTCAGTATTTTTTTAATGTTTGTACAGGAAGCAATTTTCCCATTGAGCCTTCTCCCAGCTCTTCTTCTCCTTCATTTTTAATATGTTCACTAAAATAATCATTGCACACTCTGTGCCCAAAGCCTGCAGTGCATTTGTATTGAAAGTGAATATTTGTATCGTCAGTCTGACAGCTACATTGAGGTAGCGAGTCACTAGGTAGATATGATGCACAGGTGCAGAGATATTTGTGAGTTTGACAAAAAAAGTTAAGATATCAGATGTCTCTTCTAAGCTCTAAATTGACCGCTTGCCGTTTTTTTATTGAGTTATCTTTCTGTTCTCAAAAGAGCTATAGCTTTTATAAAGGCACTTAACTTTCTAAAATCTTCATTTGCCCATTTGTGGAACATAAGTAATTGTGATAAAGATAAAATGAAAAACAATAGCAATTCTCTCTCGAAACATAAAGTGTATGTTGTGAGCAACTGATTTATTCAATGGATAGATGAGCCTCACTGAGAGGACTTAAATGACACATCACTAAACAATGAGCTGCCCAGCATCTTCTAAGGTAATACCGATATGTTTTGATTTTCCAAAATTCTTAACTTTCCATTTGTTGGCTTCAGATTTGCTACACTTATGAGGTCTGGGAATCCGCAAATTCAAGCTAGAAGGCAACTTGAAGATGTCAAAAATGCACATTTTTTAATGGGAATCAAAATTCCTCATTGCTTCTGGGAAATGAATTATATTGTGTCTTTCATGGGATACACTTTACTCCTTGTGTGCAGTACATTGAACAGAAGCACATGTCTTTTACACGCTGTTATAATTTGTCTGTTTTTGACTTCAACTGCCAGCAAAAATCGCATCACCATTGTTACATCAAAGAATTTGAGAGCTAATGTATTTGAGAAGGCACCTCCATTTTACTTGGGGTATAAAGTTACTAAAGTATTGTAAAGTCACACAATAATATCCAACAGAAAAACATGTCTGAACTTATAATTGGGGAACAAACTATTTTTCCTTGGAATGCAACAAAAATCTCTTTATGACAGGGACTCTTGAGGTCACATTACCTTTTTCTCCCAAATAGTAGTGACTATATGTTTTCTAAGCTGTAGGCAGAGAGCTCCCCCCAAAAAAAAGAAAAACAAAAAAAAAACATTTCAAATCTTGGAAGCTGATATTTGTCAATTATTCAATCAATATCAAAGACAACAGAAGAAAGAAGTGATTTGTGGCATGCAGGAGCTACAGAGACAATGGTTGTCTAAGTTTCAAATCTCCACACTCATTTCTTTGTTACATTTTATTTATTTATTTTCCTCAGCTAACCTGTTTCTTGTGTATTGTAGGAGAAGAGCTCATTATTAATTTTATGCCCATCCTGGTCTTGTGTTCCCACAGCAGGCTGGGCATCACAAATGTAATGGCAACTAGCCTCCTTTTGTGCCCAGTGATGTATGCTCACTTTAAAAAGAGAAGCACAACTTTCTAACCTGAAATATATATATATATATATATATATATATATATATATATATATATATATATATATATATATATATATATATATATATTTAAATTTTCTGTTAGAGGAGCTGCCTTCACAGATGTTGGTGACTATCCTGGGAGACCATAACACATCAAGGTGATGAGAAGTGACAGTTGAATGTTCACTGCTGGATGAGACATCTCAAACACCCCTTCCAGGACGCGGGGAACACTGGGGTGAAGGTGGTAGAAAGAATATTAGCTCTTCTCTCAACACGTGTCAAAGAAGCTTCTTTGTGGAGCTAGCTAAGATCTGAATATAAGAGGATGCTGAGAGCTCAACACTAAACGAGAAATTTATCACCCCCATCAGCCCCCTCCCCCAGAACTCAGGAACACTGCAGCAGAGGGAACAGAAAGATTGTCGGAGTCACAGAGTGAAGCCCTATCCTCCAGGCATGATCTGACTCCACGGAGGATCTCATTATCTTCACAAGACCTGCCCCATACTGAGCCCATCCACATAAAGACATAAGCTATGGCGGAGGACCAAGAGAGTGAGGCATCAACATAGAAGAAGAGACTTTTCTTTAGAAAGAAAAGGGAGTTCACTGGAATGGAAGTGTGGAAGGGAAATAAAGAAGAATCATGGGAAAGGATTATAATCAAATTATAGTGGAGCCAGGCCTGGTGGTGCATGTCTGTAATCACTGTACTTGGGGAGTCACAGGTAGGAGGATCATGGTGAGTTTGAGGACAGACTTAGACTATGGAGTGAATCAGCCTGTGCTACAGTGAGAGTCTACCTAAAAATATTATAGTGTGATCATGTATTAAAATTATCAATAAAACAATAATGTGGGTTCGAGCTAGGCATGGTGGTACACACCTTTAATCCCAACTCTCAGGAATTAGGAGGCAGAGGTAGGAGGATCAATGTGAATTCACGGCCAAATCTGAAACTACATATTGAACTCCAGGTCAGCCTGGGCTAGAGCAAGATCCTACAGAATAATAATAATAAAAATGTGGGGTGAAGTGATTCTGCCATTTGTCAAAGAATAAGTAGATCAGAAATATATAATACCTCATAACACCAAGCAAAATATTGCAATCATTTTTCCTGTTGGTACACAGAGTTCCTGTCCAAAAGCAGCTTGTGGAGGAATGGGTTTATTTTGGCTTAGAGAATAGAGAGGAAACTCCATGATGGCAGGGGAAATGATGGCATGAGCCAAAGCTGGACATCACCTCTTCCACAGCAGGTGGCAAATAGCAGCAAGAAGGTGTACCAAACACTGGCTAAGAGAAGCTGGCTATAACCCCCATAAGCCCACCCCAACAACACACCTCCTACAAGGTTCCAATTCCCAAACTGCCATCAGCTGGGGATCATGCATTCAGTACACATTAAGTTTATGGAGAACACCTGAATCAAACCACCACACAATATATGCCATGTAAGGAAATTTTGTATATCTGACTAAAGGTAACTACTCAAATATACAAAGTATACTACAAGATCTAGAATATAAATCAAAGGATACAATTGGTGGGGAAGTGGGAAAAGTTAAAAACCTACTATATACACAGGAGGATCTTCGTCAGATAAAAGAAATAGTATAAAGAGATGAGGGGAATATTAATCTTTCATCATAACATTTTAACTTGCATAAGCAATTATAACATCATGACATGAGGTTTTTATAAAAGAAAAAAGTTCATCTTACTCTGTTGTATAACTAAGAACTAAAATGTTCAAAGTTAAACTTTAGAAGATCATCTTAGAAGATTGATTAATGTAGAGATGTTCACATCATGAAATTCTTGAGTATATGAAAATATTGCAAAAATGAGGGCTTAATGAAATTTTATGTGTGTAGTAGTAGTAGTAGTAGTAGTAGTACTAGTAGTAGTGTGTCTGTGTGTGTTTGTGTATGTGCACATCTGTGTGAAGACTAGAGGAAACATTAAATATCTTTCTCCACCACTCCTCTACATTATTTCCTTGAGAAAGAAACTAATTTTTCATTGAACCTTGAGATCCTGTTTGTTTGTTTGTTTTCCCTAGACTGGCTGACCAAGGAGCTTCAGGGATATTTCTGTTTCTACTCCTCTCCTCATGGCTGGGGTTATATATATGCACTTTCACACCCGGATGTTTAAATAGGTGCTAGAGTCATCATGACTGTACAAAAATGTGCTCTTCTCCTCTAAGCTACAGAGGATAAGAGATTTTAAAAAGAGTTATTGAAGAACTGAGAGCAGCCTACAGCAGAAATTCCAGGATGCCCCCATGTGTTTGCATCCACTTACTTGAGTTCTCACTCCATATTTGTTTTGTTGTCTAGAGAGTAATTCTGTGTTCTCTCCACCAAATAAAACCATTTCATCTATCTTAGCTATACCTATGATTCAATGCCTGTATTTTATAAACAACATTCCATATAATGTTCAGCAAAATAATGCTGCTATTAATACTATTACATTCTCTATACTAGTCTATTCCTTATTGGTGCTTATTTATGCCCAGCTATTTCTTATTGGAAATCCTCTATTCTTTATTAATTTTTACAGAAGATTCATAAAACATATAAACATATAGTATATTGACTGCTCTAAGAAAGCATCTGAATGAGAATAGGTATTTTTAAAACTATGAACTTCCAAGTTACTTGGATACAACATTTTTTTAAAATTCCTTTAAAATATCTAATAATTCCTAGGATGTACCACTGAGAAACCTTTGTTCTTGTCTCCCCTCTCTCTGCCTCTGACTTCTCTTTCTCACTCTCTTTTCAACTGGAAGGTGAGAAAGAAATGAGTATCAGAAAGAAAAATGTGCGACAAAGAATATGTTCTCATAAATTGGAATCATCTGCACTTCTTTCTACCAACACTGCCCACACTCTCTTTCAAGTCCAGCTCAAAAGAGAAGATTCTGAATGCAAATAAGGGAAACTTCTTTTCTTTCAAAGGCTCATGTCCTGTTCATGTATTCATTTATCTTGTTTTGTGTATGTGTTTCACATACATCCGCACCTGTTGTTATTTGTGTAGATACACATATGTGTGGTTGTATATGCATGTGTGGGTCTGTAAGTATGGACACCAAAGGTTGATGTGGATGTCTTCCTTGATTACTCTCCATCTTAATTTTTGAGACATTTTCACTCATTGAATCCAGAACTTACTTATTTGGACAGGATAGCCATTAAGCTTTTCCCCTGGGGATCTCCTAAAACAAGCCTCAGGAATGCTAGGATTACATGTAGGTTACTATGTCCACCTAGCATTTACATGAGTGTTAATGATACATACTCAGGTCTTCAAACTTGTGTGACAAGAGTTTTACCAAGTGAACTATTTCTCCAGGCCTTGAATTAAACATGGAATTTATCAAGTCTCTAGTGCAGAAAGGCGTAAACTATTTATTCCACATTGCTTACCTTGGGATATGGATACTGCTTTGCTTTGGGATATAGTGCTCCAGTAAAACGAGGTACAACCATGTTGGGCACCAGAGAGTCATTTATTGTCAAGAAGGCGAGCCTCTCTCCATCAGGTGACCACCAGTGGGCGATGTGGGAATGCAGAATTTCCTCTAGAATAAATAAGTGTAATTTGAAACCAAATGTAGAGATATGGGCACAGATATCCACAAGCATGTATCCTTAAAACCAGTATTCACATGCATATTTTCTACACAGTGTGGTTCAATTTTATTAATCTTTCTGAATTCTTTGAATCTGAGGAAAAGAAAATGGGGAAGGATTGAATGAAGCAGTAAGGTTAGGATTTCTTTGGTTGTTATTAGTGTGAACAAAGCATATAAAAGCACTATTATTATAAAAAGAATAACTAAAAATATAGATACAGTCTAATATTCCATCCACTCCATTTATCATTCATATTTGCATGCAATCATTTTCCATTTTCTCATCAAACAAGGTAATAACCCACTACATTCATTACACTATTAAACTCTGGCAGAACAGAATAAGAATTATATAAACATATGTTTCAGTTTCTTTCTTATTGCTAAGACAAAATACCCAACCAGAATTAATTTAAGGAAAGGGTTTGTCATTGACTTAAAGTTACAAGGGGGGCATCCATCTTTGTGGGGAAAAGTAAGGAAGAAGCTCATCGTCAGCATCATATTGTTACATCAACAGGCAAGAAGTAGTGAACAATGACTGTAGAATGGTCTGCTAGCTTTTGACATTTAATTTGTCCCAGGAATTCAGCCCATGGGCTGGTATCACCCACAGTTATGTTGTGTTTTTGACCTCAACTAATCAAATCCAGAAACTCCCTCACATATATAACCAGAGATTTGTTTCCATGGTGATTCTAAATCCTTGCAGGTTGACAACCAGAGATGAACTACCACAAATCCACCCTTTGTTAACTTGACATTCAAATGTTACATTTAAATGTACACTTCTTGTTACCATAGGGTCATGGCCATATCAAAATGAAAAGTACATTCAATTCAACTTCAAAAGTCCGCATAGTCCTCAGCAGTTCCAACACTGTTTTAAAATGGATCTGCAGAGTCTCTTCTGAAACACAGGCAAATTCTTCACTCTGATATCCTAATAACATGAAAAAAATGAGTTATATACTGCCAACATGTATATGATGGTTAAGTTTAGTTGTCAGCTTGACCTGTGAGCAATCCACAGCAATCTTGAATGTTGTATTGCAGATTTCCTCTGAATTGAAGAGAGAAAGGAGGCTTAGGGGACTCAGGAAGTTATGTTAGCTAGAAAGAAACATCCTTCCTGGGAGGGCAGTGCTAGAAGGAAGTTCCAGAGTCTCAGGAAATCAACAAGTCTGGGAAAATGTTGCAAGTCCCCACTGTAAGTCTAAACAAAGGACAAGGAAATCTATCTTTTTCTTCCTCCTGCATGTTTGCTAGTCTCTCTCTCTCTGTCTCGTCTCTGTCTCTCTCTGTCTCTCTGTCTCTCTGTCTCTTTCTCTCTCTCTCTCTCTCTCTCTCTCTCTCTCTCTCTCTCTCTCTCTCTCTCTCTCTCTCTCTCTCTCTCTCTCTGGATCCGTGAAAGGGGCATCCTCTTTCACCATTATGGCCCTTTCCCTGGATCTGTAACGTCAAGTAAATTCCTCTCTCCCAAAACTGTGCCTGGTTTGTAGATTCATCCCACCAGCCTGTGACTGACTATGACAATGTATGATGAAAAAATTAATATGATCAATATCCAAGGGTAGAATGGGGAATCAGAACAAAATTAGATCCAAACCCAGTAGGGCAAACTCCAAATCCTGCAGTTTCATGTCTGTCATCTGAGACCTAGGATAATCATGTGTGCTCTGCAGGGTTTGGGTGGCTCCATCCATCCAGCTCAGTTGACTTTAGCCTCACTCGACCTAGATCCATCTTGGGTCCACAGTTTTCTTTTGTTTACTCCTACAGTCTGGTGTCTTCAATAACCAGTCTGGTGTCTCTATTTTCATGGCTCCATGCAGGGGTCTCCCAGGATTCCTTGCATGGACTTTGATGCTTCCTCACATAGCCTCAGGTGCTCTATGGACCATGGTGAAATCCATGACCCCCTGCATTGATTCATGGTTCTAAAACTAGTAACACATGGGAAACATCAACTTTGGCTGTTAAATCACTATGAAGCCTGGTGCACATGAAACACAGCTGCAGAAGCCTGGGAATGCTGACCTTTGCAAGCAGAGACTTCCTTCAGCATTTTCTATTATGGCTTTTTTTTTCCTTTCAAAATAGTTTGTTTTTCCTAGATTGAGCCTTAAATGGGGTTGGGTCTTGACCTCAGGGCATACGTCCTATTGTCCTAGAGCAGATGTGTTGGCTTATATTTAAAGGTGATGATCTCTTTAAGAATCCCCCCCCCAAAAAAAAATCTATAGTTTCTGATGCTAGGACTGCAAACTTTTTATCTGTATCTGTGCTGTACTACCCCTTCTTCACCTCTAGAAAAAAACCAAGGAAGCAAAGTGAAACCATTTCACAGATTCATTGTCTTTCCTGCTTTGAAATTTCTTCCACCAGACACATTAGCCCATTCCTTTTAAATTCAACTTTGTTCAATTTCTCAGCAGATAGACAGAATGTGATAAGTTTCTTGTCAGAATAGCACATGAACTTCCTCTAGCCTCGCTCCCAATAAAAAGCCCTTTTTCATTTCTGAAACCTCATGAGTCAGGCTTCTATACTCCACATTCCACATTTCTTTCAGCCTTCTATTCAAGATAAAAATCAGAGATTAACCAACACAATATGTTTTGTGAAATTCAAGACAAAGTATCTACTTTCTTTACCTACTATCTGACTCAAGATATTTAACCCTGTGGAACTATACAAGTCCCCACACTGTACCTTCTGGTTTCAGTAGGGCATGGACTTTACACTGCTTTGGTAGAAACAGAGTAAAAAGTCAGGTCATGCATTCTCTTTCCTCCATTGAGCATTGTCATCTCTGGCTGTCTTTAAACTGTAATTGATGTCACTATTCTTATCAATGAGTCTCCTGCACAAGACTGTCTCTGGAAATCACTCATCTCTATGCTCATAGTGATGTAGATAATTTAGCCACTAATAGTTTAGATTATAGCATGTTCTTTTGTGGTTTCTGAGAGTCTGTGCTCTGTAAATAAATCCTGTTCAAATTAATTTATGGGGCTAAAATAGATTCATTAAATGTATTCAGTAATTAAAGACAGAAACAGATTCCAAAAACAGCTCCTCAGTTTTAGATTTTAAGGTTGGAATGTGTGTGTGTGTGTGTGTGTGTGTGTGTGTGTGTGTGTGTGTGTGTGTGTAATGTAATGCAATTACTAGTTGTTGTTGGAATTAATTAAAGCAAGAATATACACAACAAGATATGAACTTATTAGTCAATTATCCCTGGTGCTGACATGGAATACATGTAGACAGGGAGAAAAGGTACCAGAAGAACAAATATTCGTGGCACTGATTTGAGAAAAAAGACAGTGAAACCTGATTGATACAGTTCTTCTAACAACTGAGAGGAATTTCATATGCAAATAATGAATTGAATGCATAATTGTGAAGTTACGAATGAACACAGAGATCAAACATCACCATGGCATCACTGTAAGAGACCTTCTCTTCCTCAGCTGGGGAATGATATGGCTGAGTTCCAAGGGAACACAGTAGTGGTTGAAAGTCTATAACACACATTTGAGACTTGATTCTTTTTGTGTTTTTAATTTAAGATAAAAATTTTAGTGAAGAAGAATTGGGATCCTCATACAGTTGCATAAAACAAAGCAGAGTATACTTTTTAGATCAACCTAGTAAATAGCACAGTTTGTATTTGAGTATTATGTGGCTAATTCTATGAGATTTTAAACCTCAATTTTACCATAAGTGTTATATCTTCTATAAAAGGAAATGACTTCCTTGGTATAAAGGAAAATATTCTAGATGAATTTCTGTGCAAGTCTAAGTTTGCAAAACTGAAAAAGTTTTCAGAACCCCAGTAAAACAGAGGACTGAAAAGATAGCTTAATGGATAAAGTGCTTACCATGCAACTCTAAGTATCGGAGTTAGATTCCCAGATCCTACATAAAAAGTCAGAAGCTTCAGCTGGCTTCTGTATTTCCAGTGTGTCTAAGACAAGAAGGGAGGTGGAGACTTGGGAATTTTTCTGAGGCATGCAAACAGGGTGGAGGGCAACAAAAGCCCCTGCCTCAAAATGAAGGAGAGCACATGACTTTGCCTGGAAGTTGTCCTCTGACCTCCACATATGTGCTGTACAGACTTATGTCTACATTCACACATGAATATGCATACCCAACTAACTAATATTAATTTTTCAAAATCTCATAGCATAGGATTTGAAATGTATCTCTGAAAGTGATAGAAAAAATGTTTGCACTGTACTAGTGCAAAAGTAAAGAGGAACTGGACTTTGGGTTTAGAAGATAACACAAGCCAATTTTGCACACATTGCCCTAAATCCTTCCAAGATGACCTATCAAGCTACAAGCTCTGGGTTGGACTTGGTCAATAGAGAGTTCTTCAATGGAGCTGGGATATGGTGCAACTTCCCCTACTTCCTATATCTATGATCAGTGGGTAGAATAACACTGTAAGTTTCCACAACACACAGATGCTTGGAAGACCTCTGTATAATACTTGTAGGACAGACATTTCACATCTCAGAAAACAGATAATAATATATCTTATCTATGTCAAAAATGCTCTTTACAGGGCTCTGGAAGAAACAATTACTGTGATCATAGATTATCAAATCACTATGGGAGTGTAACTACCCATTATGAACCATTTATCTTCTGACCCATTGAACACTACAATATTCCTCTATAAAATGAAGATGATATATATATTTCATATGGTTGGTCCACAAAAGCTTATATAACTGTCTATAGTATTACAGTTTGCATTTCATCTTATTTTCTTCATCTCATGGGAGGTGTGTTTCCTAATGTAATTTGGATGATGAGGAATAATGCAGCCTTGAATTGTGTACAGGTCTGTATAACTTGTAGACATGAGCAAACTGAAATGAGGTAAAATATATATTATAAAATCTCATTCAAGATTGATACAAAATAAATTTAAGTATTTTAATTTGCAGAATTTTAAGCATAATATTTCCATCTTTGTGGGAAAATATTAGCTTTAGGTCTTTTTTCATTTTTTAGTATGACCAAATACCTAACAAGAAGCAGTTCAGCAGACTGTTTATTTTTGCCTAACAATCTTTGCAGCCAGTCCAGAAAGGTAGGAAAAGCATGGTGACAGGAGCAGAAGGCTGGCTTGTCACATTGTATCCATAAGCAGGAGGTAGATCCGGTAATCAGGAAGTGGATTTTGGCCACAAACCCTCAATCCCTGACCCTCAGTGACCCACGTGCTTCACAAGGCACCAGCTCCTAAAAGTTCCACATCTTGGCAAAACAGCACCACCCACTCAGGACAAAGTGTTCAAACACATGAGCCAATGGGGAGAAATTTTGCCTTGAAACCACAACACACAATAACTAATAAATGGCATGTTGATCAGGGAGAGAGGAAGAGTAAAATTAAAAATATTGTAAGAAGGAGGCTTAAAAAAGGTGCATAAAAAGACGGAGCATAAGGGGCAAATATATGAAAATGTGAGGATATTAGGACCTCACCTGTTTTCACCACCATAGTCAAAGTGACCATTGATAACATGATAGACATTTTGACCTGACCTCCAGCGCATTCACCAGTGTCCAGGTCCCACTTTACCTATGAAAGGCACTGGCCATCACTGAGCCATTGTATAGTGTCATGACCTGGGCGACTAGTTGAGTAGCTGGTGGCAGCTGGAACACATGGAAGTCCTTCCAATAAAAATGGACAGTCTCTGCAACATGCAGCTAGAGACACAAGTCCTGGAAGTGGCCTTATATTTGCTGCTGACAGTCCTGTGGATATTGCTATATGTGGTCTTCCAGAATGTCTAACATTGTGATCATAGCCTGCTCTGAAATCCATAAAACAGGGAACACTTTATGGCAAATAGAAGGACCATGGGCTCTCAATGGGTAACTTAGTAGCTTCATCGTGGTCACATTGGATTGATTGAAGCTTAAAGTAGAATGCTCTACAGCAGTGTTGGCATTTTTCTTTGACAATGCTGAAAATGAGATACCATCCTACAGCAAGCCATATGTCCTTCCCAGATAACAGAGACAGATCTACACAGTTAGGGTAGAAGTGGTAATGTCCTATCTCTATCATGACAGGAGCCAACTAGAATCACTTTGTCTCCCAATCTCTTAATGGTGATGTTTGAGGGTTTAGAAACCTGACTGCCTGAAGGAATAATTTCTGTCCAATGCAATGTATTCAGCAAACCAGTCCTCAGGATTTGAAGTTAAAAATTCCCCCCCTGTGATGGTTAGGTTTTATTGTCAACTTGATCTTTTTAATTACCTTGGAAGGGTTTCTGAAAAATGTTTACAAGAAGGCAGCCTCTCAGTAGGGGGCAGGATGCAAGCAGGCTCAGAAGAGCTAGAAATTAACATCTGTTCCTGTGTGGGCAGTGCAGGAAGGAAATTCCAGAAACTCAGGAAGCCATTAAGTCTGGGATAGGGTTGCAAGACATCTCCCTAAAACTGCATAAGGTAAGAAGATTTCTCTCCCTAAGCCCCCTGCTGGTTTGCTATTTTCTGTGTGGTGTAGGTTATGGGTTTCTCTCTTGGTATGTACTTGTGAAAGGGGAGTGGGGGCAGCCTCTTTCACTATTATGGAACTTCCCCTGGATCTGTAGCTTCAATAAATCCTTTCCTCCCATAAACTGTGGCTGTTTTGGAAATTCATCCCAGCACAGTGTGAACTGACAGTGACAGTTTTAGAATCAGGAGTGGGGTGATTTTGCTGAGATAAATCTGAAGATATGGGTTTTGGTCTTCTGAAACTTGTGTGCTGGAAGAATGGACATGGACTTGGTACTTGCATTTGAAGATGCCTTCCAGAGTGGTAAGCCAATTTTCATGGAATATTCTGATGAAAATTCAGATATGCTAAGCACAGGGAGAAATGAATTTGTAGGCATGACTTTTGAACTTTCTAAGGGGAAGGATAGACTGCAGAAAACTTTGTTGGAAAGACATAACTGGAATACAGGATGGCTGTGTAATGCTGCCTGTGCCCAGAGAGCTTGATCAATGTTGAATTTAAGAAGTGGACTGTGGTGTTTGGCTAATGATATGGAACAGAGATTAAGATTTAATGTTGGAAAAAACTCAAGGCAAGTTTAACTCACTGGCACAGAAACTGGTTTTAGATTACTGAAGCTGCTATTGTCAGCACATTAACAATATTAAAGAAGGTAGCCTAACATCTCTACATTGAAGCATTGGAAAGGATGTCTGAGGTGTTTCCACCCAGGAAGGACTGAATGAAAGACTGTGTCAACTCTTTTGGAAGGAGATAGCTGAAAGGAAGGAACCTGTTCTACAAGGCCATGATTTATTTTATCTTTGAATTAACAACATGGCTGTGCCCTGAATACCTAGTATTGCTTTTGGAAACATGAGAAATGCATTCATGGAGTGGGTCATGAAGTTCACACAGTTCCAGGAGTCCCTGCTGAGATGCAATATATGGAACAGGGTGTGAAGTCCCTGATAGGCCAGTGAAGCTATTGGAAGGTGGACTGTGGTTTGCAATAGAGACCCGAAGATGCTCTGGACATACCAGGACTGTGAAAGGGCTACCGTGGAGCACTGTTGGCTTGGGATGGAAGTTTTCCCAGCTACTCTGCTAAACTGGAGGAGTGGAATTGGAATATCTCGAGACTTCCAGTCACTGGTTTTGATATTGGACTTGAACTGCAAATGTTTGATGTTTGTCTAATGGTTTTTGAGTTTGCATTAGTCCAGTTGTGTTATTTCTCATTGAAGTTGGAGATGTTTACTCTGTGCCATTATATGTAACTTGTTTTGATTTCACAGGAAAAACTTTCCCATGGTTTAGGTAGCTTGCCTTGTGATGGGAGAGATTATGAGTTTCCAGTTGTACATGAGACAATTTTATCATTTTAGGCAGAATTATGATATTGTCACTGTTTTTATTTGGAAATTAAGTATGATGTAAGGAGATATGTTTTGATGTCAAGTTGACAAGGGGTGGATTTGTGATGGTTAGGTTTTGTTGTCAACTTGGATATTTTTAATTACCTTGGGTGGGTCTCTGAGAATGTTTACAGGAAGGCAGCCACTCAGTAGGGGCAATATGAAAGGAGGCTCAGGAGAACTAGAAATTAGTATCCTTTCCTGTGTGGGCAGTGCAGGAAGGAAATTCCAGAAAGTCAGGAAGCCATTAAGTCTGGATAGGGTTGCAAGACATCTCCATAAGGCTATATAAGTGGGAAGGAGATTTCTCTCTCTTAGCCCCCTGCCTGTTTGCTGTTCTGTTTGTATGGTATTGGTGATGGGGTTCTCTCTTGGCTTGGAGCTGTGAAAGGGAATTGGTGCCAGCTTCTTTCATCATTATAGTACTTCCCCAGTATCTATAGCGTCAATAAATGCTTTCCTCCCATAAACTGTTTCTGGTTTGGTGGTTCATCCCAGTGGAGTGTGAGCTGACTGCAACCCCCCCTAAAAACTTTGAGTTTATTATGTCTTAAAAACAAATCAAAACAAAATCAAACCAACCAAACAATAATCTGACAGAGTCAGAGAGATGGATCAGCAAGTGACAGTTTGCTATACAAGCCAAACGACCTAAATTTGATGTCAGCACCCACATACAGGATCTGCTTGTATCCTTAGCATGGAGGAGAGGGGGACAGGAGGATCCTTAAGGGTCCCTGTTAGCCACTTCTACTCCAATAAAATGGCAAGCTCCTGGTTCCAGTGGAGATGCTGTCTCAGAGAAATAAAGTGGCTAAGAGAGAGGAGGATGCACTGATATCTTCCTCTAGGCTGCACATATACACGTCTCCCAAGCATCTGCACATACAAATGCATATCCTAAATATACATAAAAAACATACTATTCATAAACACAAAAACATCTGAGGGAAATCAGTTTCTGAACTGGATCCAATAATACCTTCTCTTCCAGAAATTAAATATATATTTTTTTATTTTGAATCCAGGGAACTCAAAAATACTTCTTTCTCCAATCCTGCTGATTAATTTTTTAAAAGTATAAAATTATAGTGACCTAATTAAGATGATGAGGCCAAAGAATAAGAGTTGGCAATAATGAAGTTTTAGTTTAATCCACCAGCTGACACATCTGTTACCATAATGACAAAATGAAAAGGGAAAAAAAAAACAGGTAATTGAAAGAGGCAAGTATGGTTATCATCAAGGGCCACATGGTAAGCTAATTTCTTTACTTAATAAACTCATTTTCTCCTCAACCATCCTTAATGAGGTGGCAGTAGAAAGGACTCTGACTCCTCCTCGTGCAGGGATATGAAGTTTTTTTTTCCCTTTCATACTAATATTATTCTCATGTTCTCAAACTTTTTTGTTGTTTACAGAAAACATGAAACCTATGCAAATCAAATAAAGAGATGTTATGGTTTTATCCAGGTGTCTCCCTCAAATGAATGAATGTGTTCTGAATGATGGATTCTCAGCTGATGGCAGTTTGGATTTTACAACCTCGATGGAGCTGTGTTGTTGGGGGCGGGCTTTTGGAAGTTATAAGCCAGCTTCCCCTTACCAGTGTTTGGCACACCTTCCTGCCACTAATTCCAGTGCTGTGGCAGAGGTGATGTCCACCCCTCTGCTCATCCCATTATTTTCCCTGCCAGGATGGAATCTCCCCTCGAGTCTGTAAGCCCAATAAACCCATTCCTCCACAAGCCACTTTTGTTTGGGTTCTTTCTGCACAGCAACTAGAATGCTGACCACAACAAGGGAGGAAGGAGATTAGTTTCCATCCATTAAAAATAGTTACATAGATGTATTCTTCATCCAGACCAGTCCTAACCCTGCAGGATTCCATAATTCTCACTTCTGAGGACATTGGTTTCCCCTCTCCATTTTACCTGTTATCTGTCAAGCCTATCCAGCCCAGATGGTCAGATATTGTTTTTCCTTGAAACATGCTCTGTCCTTTCAAAAAAAAAAAACTGTGCTGTTTCTATATGACTGATTTCCACAGGCCTATGCATAAAAGGTTTGGTTCCAGGTGGAACTACTGAGAAGTGGAGTCTGATGGGAGGTCCCTAGATCACTGTGGTTATGTCTTTGAAGGAGATTGTGGAACCTCATTAGCTGAGTCTCTGTGCTTATCTGGCTTGTGGTGTGAGTAGTTGTCATATCATCCAGGATGTGTTACCTAGTGATGGGGCTCCTTAAGCTAGAAATGAACCCTGCAAGAACTGTTAGTGATGTAAACCTTTGCTCTTTATCAATTCATCACCACAGGTTTTCATTGTTGTAATAGGGAGATAACAAGCACTTTCCTCAACTTAGTCTCTTTGCAGGATGCTATGATTTCATTTGTGTTCCTATACCTGATTTATATAAATAGCATCTGGTGAGTACAGGAGATATGATTTATATACCCAATACACTGAGTTATAAAATACATGCGATAAGGACTAATTTCATATAAATTGTAAGACTTGTGAAATTCAAAGATATAAAATGTCATTTTGACCATTTACATTTCTAAGGAGTAGCACCTGCAAGAGGGAATGACAAAGGTGTGACCAATGCTTCCCAGATGTAAGTGTGGATTGAATTTGAAGGAACTGCTCAATAGAAATTAAGTGTCATTAACTACTGTTTACTGCACAATGACCTCTGACTAAAATTCTCTACAAAAAAATATTATCATATTGTACAGTATGAGGAGATCACTCAATCTGAAAGTGTTTGCCTTGCGGGGATGAGGACCTGAGTTTGATCCTAAAGTGCTTGTAATCCCAGCACTGGGAAGGTGGAGATATATAGATCCCAGGGTATACTAGCTTGCCAATGATAATTGGTAAACTTCAGGAAATTAAGAGATCCTGACTCAAATAGAGGTAGGTAGGTGGTATTCCTGGGAATGACACCTGAGGTTTTCCTCTGGCCTCTGCATATATGCACCCACAAGCCTGTGCACACATGTTCACATGTATGTACACATACACACACATTCACACACACACACACACACCAACACTGGCATTAAAATACTATCATACTTAAATAATGTATACATGAAGTTCTATAACATGTTTTAGATGCAACAAGAAAGTTAATAAGCATTACAAGGAATAAATCAGAGTCTTTAATATGCATTTGTTTAATAGTCCTCCTGGATAGGGCACAGGCTTCTTTAATTTCAACTAATAGGGACCTTTTCTCAAAGATTGAAGCTTCCTAAGTTAGTTATATTGTACTATGTACAAACAATTTATTTTAACGAATTGCATTGCTTCCAATTTAGGGTAGTTTGGGCTCTCCGATGCTTTTATTGCTCTGATTTAGATTATCTTACTGACGAGCAGAGAGAGTTTTCAGCACATGTGGTTCTGTACCACAGACACTGCAAAATAAAGCCACAGCACAGAGCATTTCCAGAAATTGGCAATAGAGTCTTTGCATGCAGATGAACATGCCATTCTGAAAAGCAAGCTGATTTCATCCATTTCTAATCAATTTGGACAGAATGGATTCCTGCTGCTGTCAGCCCTATAGGCCTGTCTTTGATCTTTCCCCCTTATTTTTTCCATTTCCACTGTCAAAATTATGTATATTGTGCCTGAGCACAAACACATGTGGCGTGTGTAGGACAGAGAGCAGCCTCAGAGTATCAGTCCGTGCCTTCCACCTTGTTTGTGTAAAGGTCTCTCTCTTTTTTTTTTTTTACTATTCTTTGTTTTTTTAATTAATTAATTTATTTATTTCAGCTGTGAGTAGCTGATATTTGGCCTGTGAGTTTTGGCATTCTCACATTATCTCCCAAAGTCATTGTTGAGTTGGGATTATACGTTGTGAGCTTTTTGTGTCCAGCTTTATGTGGGTTCTGGGACTGCAAACTCTGGTCATCAGGCTGGCACATCAAGCCCTTTGAACCACTGAGCCATCCCCAGGCTCTATGTCCACATATAGACATTAAGGACAATATGCCCATGGTAGGTATAATCAATACTTATAGCCTCCTCACTTCTTTCTTACAATTCCATGTATAGCAGTCTTTTTCTGGCCCAAGCAACATGCTGATTTTCCTCCTGTTAAGATCTTCAATAATGCTAGAAACAATGAAACACTGGCAAATCAAGAATCCTAGACTCAATATTGTTGATAAACTCACCTTCTATATCTCTGTTAATACATGTTTATTTTGCCTTATTGACTATGTTGCAATTTCAAGTTTCACCAGCACTCAGTAAATGTTTCTTCAGTGTTCTTTAAACACAGGAGAAATACATGTGTTCTCATATGTCCAAGAGAAAGTTAAAAAATACAGGAGAAATAGACATTTTACATTTATCCTCACTACATGAAAAATATACGGCCATTCTTTGCCTTTCTTATTTTTCTAATGTCTTTACTCTTGCATTCTTTCAGACCCATGTGCAGACTGTTTCACCTCTGAAACACCTCATATTCAACCATCCTATCAGATTTGGTATCATAGATGATTATATTATTTTAATGACATGAGTTCTTATTCTTTTATTTACCATGATCTTATATAACACTTGCTTGCAGTTTATTTGTCCATTAAGCTGGAAATTCCCAAAACAGGGAGACCTCTTTTTCCCACTAACATACTATACTCAAATAAAGCCAGATTAACAGATACACCCTTTTGCTATGGATTGGATTTGAAAAAAAAATTAATAAAATATGAGAAGTTAAATATAGATCATTAGTCTATATAATTAAATATTGGAAACTAAGAGATGCTTTATTTGAATTATGACTTTATTGATACTTAACTACTTTTTTCTTTTAAATTATATAAAAGTTCTTTAAAATAGATCTTTGGAATTGAATTTTAGTCACATGTACCATGTTAATGCCAGAGAGGTTATGAATGACATTCAGTTAACTCCGTATAACTATAATATTTAAATTATCTTCTATTTTTTGAATTTTATTAATTTTCTGAACATCAACTCTTCCAAACATAGCATGATTTACATGTTTTATTGTCTGTAGAAACTGTATAATTCTAAATATAGAAAAAGGAGCTTGAAATTACACTTTGGAAGACTTATCAGCACTGCACAGTTAACTTGGAACTGACTTTATAGTAAAAAGTGACCTCAAACTCAAGATCTTTCAGTTTCTGCCTCCCATCACATCTGGCTTCAAGTATTGCCTTTCAGGTGCCTCCTTCTTTCTTCCTTTTCTTCCCCATCCCATTTAGAGAATCAAATGTTAATTTTTAAAAATATTTTATTTATTCATTTTCAAACAGAGATACAGAGAGAGAGAGAGAGAGAGAGAGAGAGAGAGAGAGAGAGAGAGAGAGAGAAAGAGTGGGTACTGGGGAATTGAATCCAGGGCCTTAGGCACTGGAGGCAAGTGCCTTAACTTCTGAGCCATCTCTCCAGTCTGCAAATTTTAATTTTTTTAAAAAAATATGGATATCGGGCTGGAGAGATGGCTCAGCAGGTAAGGCCCTTGCCTCCAGTGCCTAAGGCCCCTGGGTCAATTCCCCAGTTCCCTCATAAGCCACTCTCTCTCTCTCTCTCTCTCTCTCTCTCTCTCTCCTCTCTCTCTCCTCTCTCTCTGTATCTCTCTGCTTGAAAAATGAAAAAAAATAAAATATTTTAAAAAATAGGGATATGAGGAAATCTTTACTTCACAGTAACCCAAAGAGAGTATCAAAAATCACATTACCCTAAGATGTATTCCTAGACATCAGTGGAAGAATAGCAGAGTCAGAAAGGTCTAATTCTCGTTTCTGCTTGCATACTGGATGCACTCCAGGATAGTGGGAACTTTTAAGGTGTACATAGGACTCTTAAAACATAGGTTTGGAGTGTTTGAGAAAGTGTCATGAGAAAATCAGTGATGGCTGGACAGAGTAAGTGCCTCTGACAAACTATGACCTTGACACTGTTGGTAAAGTCGCTATTGCAAATTAACTGGGAATTGGGTAACCCAAAGACAGCAAGCATCATTTGGAGCTTTTGGCTGATGAAAAGATCAGTGAAATCTGACAGTGAGGAGTTGACAAAGTGAGCTGTTTTGAGGGGAACTATGAAAGGTAGTCACTGAGACAAGAATCACCTGGGGAGTGCCTAATGGCTTTGGGAACAGAGGACCTACTTAAATGCTGACTCTGCCATTATGCAGTTTTGAGGCCTTGCCCAAGTTATCTACATGACCAGAGCTTCGCTTTTTTTAGTGAGTCATTTTGGTTAGGATTAAATCACAAACACACATGAAAGCTCTTAGTGTGCCTAGAAAATCAGGGTCCAGTAAATAAAGTTGAATGTGAAAGGCAAAAACCTGTAGGTTTTCTATTTCTGTTTTATAGTCAGTCAGATCTACAGTGTCATCCCCAAGGCTTCTCTTGATTTTGTGTTCTATCTGCCCGATACTTCATAATCTGCTCACACTCAAGGTAGAGATATAGCCTTTAAAAATGTGTGTGTTCACATGTGCATGTGTGTTGGTGTGTCTGTATGTGTGTGTATGCACATGCGTTTGCACAGCACACTCATGTAGAAGTTAGAGGACCAACTAAGGTCGTCATATATGCACATGTTTATGTGAGAAGGAATCTCTGCTGGCTGTTCAACAAATCCTAGGATCCTCCTGTTTCTGCTTCCTTAGCACTGGGATGACAAATACACATCTGGCATTTGTTTCTGGGCTGTATGGATGGAATCCAGGAATTTGGAGGCTTGTATTACAATCTTACTTACTAATTGAGACCCTGGGTGTATAGATGTTTATTTCTTTAAGACAATGACTGGAAAGGATCATACTGGGGTAACTCAAGCCCAGATAGTTAAATGCCACATGTTCTTCCTCACATAATGTCACACTCATTAGCCAAAGTTTGTTACTAGAAAACTATCAGTGCCAGGGATGGGATGCTTTCCAATGAGTTGTTGCCAGGGAGTTTCCTTAGCCCCCACTACATTTCAGGCCATTGCCAAGGTTCTTGGTGGCCACCAGAATGAGATGTTAAGGCCTTATTGCTGAAAAACCAAGCTGGAGCTGAGCTGGAAACCTCTCCTTGTTAACTAGCTGACAGAAAGCTAGAAAAAGCTATGGCTGCATGCAGCCCTAAGGAAAAGAGAAGTCTTCCATGGTGGTAACATCAATGGACCTTGCAGGCCTTAAGTCTGGCCAGCCAGGCCAAATGCATCGACTGGGGCAATAGTGGCACATCTGTCGTGGGTGAAACCAATCACTCTCTACTTGAACTGGAGGCCTGCTCTATGGGAGGGAAAGCATGCCTGGTACTGAAGACCTTGTCAAATGCCTATAGTGGGGGTGGTCATGAGCCCTAGGGGAGTAACAGCTGCTGTTGTCTGACTAAATGTGGATATTATGCCTACCACACTGCCTTATAAGCATGTTTTTTAAAAAAGAAAATGAACATACCCATGAAATAATTCTACTCTCACTTTTGGCTAGAGGCCCTTATCTGTTTCATATGGTGGTGATCACTGGGATAATGCAAAAGACCCATAGTGCTGACAAGAAATGATAGTGGAATGTTCAGCACTGGGACACCTCTATCACACCTTCTGAGGCTCAGAGTCTATTGCAGAAGAGATGGAGAAAAGACTGTAAGAGACGAAGGGAGGAAAGGTAGGAATGCTTACAATGCAAACTTCCAGACACAAAATGTCCTTGATATTCCTGACTTTGCAGTGGTTGATAATACCTACATATAATGAGGAAAAGATGATGACTCTGAAACAAAACAGGGGGAGGGGATATGAGGGAGAGTGGGGAGAGAGAAAATCACAATGGTTTATGGTCTATGAGACTATCAATAAATTTTTTAAAAAGAAAATTACCTTATTTGGTAAATAATTGCCCCTAAATTTTCTTCTGAAAATTTCCTAAGAAATGCAATTCCCATGATCAACATAAAGCTTCACCCAAGAGGGTCAGAGTTCCCTGATATCTGAATCAAGGTTTCAAGGCAGTGGAAGCCCAGCACTGGGATTTTAAGTGCATGTTCCTACACCTGGATACTTATATGGTTAAGGGGTCAGCATAGTATGTCACTTTCACTGTCTCCTGTCCTGCAACAGAGCCACTGTTGGTGGTTTCTCCTTGCTCACTGTGTCTGCCAACACTGCTTACCAGTGACCCAGAGCAATGGATATAGTCATTCCTGACTGTGCCTCATGTCACTAAGTCCTACCATTTTCCCACCCCATCAATTTTAGAATCTTCCCTCCCACTAACTGCTTTAGCCTCAGTTCCACTGCTAATTATCTCCTAATAGAACATAGAAAAAGTCTTATAGTTGCTCAGTGGTCCATTGTGCGAGTAGACTACAGCTTTATAGAGTAATCAAAATGGCCTATTTATATGCAATAGCTAATCTTGGCATCCGCACACTTGAGAAGCTCTACTTGATTCCCCAAAAACCTGTGGAAAAATAATTGAATTCTACATCCACTGTGAGAGGTCACTATCCCTGGTTCTGACCGTCTTCTCTGACTTGTATTTTATACTTCATACTATCAGGTAATTCCTAGTTTCCTAAAAACACATGCTCTGTACTGTTTAATCCTGCTATGTTTTTGTAAGCCGTTAACTCTGCCTCAATTTTTTGTCTCAATTTCTTCTCATCTCTTGTGTGTGTGTGTGTGTGTGCGTGTGCGTGTGCGTGTGTGTGTGTGTGTGTGTGTGTGTGTGTGTGTGTGTGTGTGTTTAAGGGCGCGAGCCAAAGCATATATGTGGAGTTCAGAAGTCATCAACCCTGGTATCATTGTTCTTCTCCTTCAACCTTATTTTTGGGAAGACAAGGTAAAGTCACTATCTTTGCTACAAAGAGGGCCAGTCTAGTTGGCTCATAAACCTCACTCCATCTCCCACTGATATAGACCTATTGGTTATGAAGAAATGTGCCACTTCATGGTGGCCAGCTTTATATAATTCATGCTTGTCTGAATTCCAGTTGTTAAGTTTGCAGAATAAACATACTAAATTGATAGGTCATGTTCCTAATTTTTCAAGGGTCACTCAGAGTTTCTCTCTCAGAGAATTCTTGAATCTCCTGAGTGGACTTGGTTCTTCTTACAAGCCTGCATTCACTTCAGCACTTGCTTCCCTCCAATCACATTCCTTTTTTCTTTCTTGTCTTGTTGTCCCCATAATACCAACAGCATTCCACAGGTACGGTTCTCTGACCTAGATTACCAGAAACACCTATTTGTTCTCCATGTTTCTTCAAAGCAGTGGGCCATTTCAGGCCTTTCTAACACTCTATTTTCTGCATGTGTATGTGTGCATTGCACAGGTACCAGGGTGGAAGACAACCTCAGGCACCACTCACCTTTGCCCTGAGACAGGGCATCTGTCTTACTCTTACTCTTCTAGAACTCACTAAGCAGGCTAAACTGTCTGGCCAGCAAAAGCCACAGACACTCCTTCCTCTGCCTCCCCAACACTGGGATGAAGTGTATGTTACTGCACCTTGATTGTTTTGCATGCGCTATGGGGAGTAAACACAGGTTTTAGGCTTGCATGGCAAACACGTTCCTGACTCAGCTACCCCACCAAGCTCACTAGTTGGTTTTAAATATGAAAATGAGTCAGTCAGACTCTGTGACTGCCAACACCAAAGAACTTTCCTTGTATATCTGTGCATTTCTTTGATGTTTTTCTTTTTACACATTAGTTTTTTACTGATATTCATAGTAGTTATTCCTCAAGGCTCTTTGAGACCAAGTGAGGTCTCTAACAGTTCTTATTACCCATGTAGGCTTGTTCATAGAATTCTATTCTAGATAGAAAAATATGTATCTGCATCCACATATATCAAGGACTACAACTGCAAGCGCACATAAATTTATAAATTTCAAGCTCTGCAACTCAATAGAATAACTCCATCTAGCATTTTTTTTCATTTAATGTAAGGACTGCAATAACAAAAGGTATTTTCTACTTGTAACTACAGCTCACCGCCTAGATTGTAGCAGGATTACAGGTCTTAGTCATAACCACCCAGAGAAAAGCTGAATTCACAGATGTGTGCATTCAAATATTTGCTTTCATTACAGGATTTAAAATAACAACCTGGCATCATGCCTTTGTGAATGCAAACTATCTTGTACCTGTTTCATGATATCTCTGAGTGGCAGTGTTTTTACAGAGCTCTTTTTAATGATCTTAATTTAGAATGTTTTCATACAAGTCAATGAATGTGATGTTCAGTTTTAAAATGGTGTCAGGTACCACAACAGTAGTAAAACATTATTATTTTCTGGGACTTTTATTTATTTATTTACCTATAATGAAGGGTGCTATCTTAACAACTTCATTCTGTTACCTACAGATTCTAAAAAAAATGCTTACTGCTGTTGACATATGATGAATGCTGTTATTGATCACTTTTTGTAATTTCAAGTATATATACTTAAACCTATATGTGTATGTAAACACAAATATTTGAATTTTGAGAATCCTTATCTGTTCTTTCACTTTTGAAAAATAATGTCTCAATTTACCAAGTTGAGTTGGCACTGGAGAGGAATTAGCAGCCATGTTGTCCAGAATTGTTAAATATATGTTATTTTTTATTTGTGCAGTCATAACACACTGTATTTAATATGCAGGGTCTTATATACATGGGCTTAATTATAAAACTGAAAAGTATGCTCTAAGTACTTAAAACTATCTAATATAAAGCAGATAATCTTCATTAGTAAATGAGGGAGAAATAAACTTAATCTTATGGATTATTCCTATCTTTGTAATTTGTAATAAAGTTAGACTGATTTTTAAATCTTGATATATTTTGCCACAAACAGTTAAACAGATGCAAATCCAGGTCTTAAACTCAGGCTTTTTGTCTTACCTTTAGGCTTTTTGTACCTAGAACTAAGTTAGCTGATAATTATTACATGATCAAAACTAGACAGAAATGTTCTTCACCACATTCATTTTCTAATTTTAAACATTACCAAAAGTTGATTCAATAATATCCAAAATTATTCTTCCTGGTAGGTTTTACTTTTCTTCCCTAGCAAGGGTTATTAAAATGTGACAGAAGGGGCTGAATGAGAAAAACTAAAATCAAATGGTTTTCAAGAAGTTTTTAACCAGGAAAAGTTTGTTTCTTCTTTTCCAGAGTCTGCAAGAATTCACCTAATTCAAGAGTCATGTTACCACCTACAATCAATAGCTCAGTGTCATCAGCGTTAAAGTGGTCTAGCCTGAGCAAGGCACATATGCCTCCACAAATACCCACACATGTCCATACATACCCACACATACCCACTCATCCATATGGTTCATTCATAGTCCTAGGAGTAAACGTGAATCACAGCCAGGAGAAAAAATGACCTTATGTAAAAAGAAGCCTGCGAGGAATCCAGGAGAAAGCATAGGGCTAGAAGAATTGTGTGGATTAATAGATTTTTTTTTCCTTGTGGCTTTTATATAAAAATACACAGTTTGTATTCTTCTGAAACTCCCTCAGTTCAACTCACCTTCATAAAGCCAGTCAGCAATCCCATTAAATACTATTCCTTCTTTTCCTGAAGAGGTCAGTCGCAATGAACTGCTCTTTATATCAGGTTGATAGTAGATATTGTTTTCAAAAATATAAATCTGGATCAAGAAATAAAGGAAACAAACAAAAATCCAAGCATGTTAGAACACCTTTCTGTTAAATTACATATTAATAAATGGTCACTGAAGAGCTGAGCCTGATTAGTTACCTTCTTTCACACTGATTCCTATTCAATGCATGCATTTATCCTGTGTTTAATGATTAATGCATGCTTCTTTCCATGCTGCCTCAATATCGAGCTGTCTTTTGGGAATTACATGGCCTTAGATATCAATGCTTTTGAATCCATATTTTCATCAACAATATTTCATCTGCTTAATGATGCTTGTCTCACACTGCAAAATTGGCTTGGCTTTGAGATAATATTTTGCATACTCAAGAGAATGATAACAAATTGGATACCACTTTCATAACAGACAGCTGTCTGTCTGAAAAGCTTCAATTTTGCATCTTCATTTTACAAGCGGCATTTGGTGATCAAATAAAATAATCTATACGAAGTCTCTCTGAATCTGTACAGCTTGACTCACAGATTCACTAATCATAAGAAGCAAGCAAGAAAATTTCTCTGAATCAATAAGTGAAACACAATTCTCCTTGCCCAGATATGTTTTAGAAATTACTTCTTAAAGAACAAAGAAGTGATAATAATTTTGTAACTGAAACTAAACAGTGTCCATATGGGGCTGCAGAGATTGCTCAGTGGGTAAAGTGTTTGCTATGCAAGCAGGAGAATCCAAGCTCAGTTCCCAAGAATCCACCTAAAAGTCATGTGTTTGCAGTGTGCCTTTTGCCCCAGTGTTGGGGAGACAGAGATAAGGAAGTGCTTGGAGCTCATTGGCTAGTCTAGCTGAATTAGTGTGCTCAAAGTTTCAAAGAATAATCTGGAGTGCATGTGCAGAATACAAACTGACTAAACAAAACACTCAGCTCATGCTTAAAAGGGGATAAAGTATAGTCTATTCTGGAGGTAAATAGGAGTGCCATGGCCCAGGGAAATAGATTTAGGTTCCCCAATTCTGTATTCCAACATGTTAACAATTTCATGAAGATTTTATAGTTCCAGACAAAAACAAAGGTATAAATCAGGGCACTTTCAAACAGATTAGGTGATGACAAGGTAGGTGTGTTACAGCAAACCAGGGAAATCACCACTGGATTGAGATGCTATCTGATGACATTCTCAGACCTGAGGTCTGCTAGTACCTTTTATAAAGATCACACTGGATCCACTGATAGTCACATGGATGTTAGGTCAGACACAGAGGTGGGAAGTAATGGATATTGTGGTGCTAATGGTAGCCAAAGGTAATTTGGCTATGGCCTTGAAACATTCCATCTCTGCATGATAACAGGAGTTTATCAGTCAGTTCAGCCATGCTGGAAGTAGGTGTTAAAGATGAAGCCTTCTCCTGGGAACTTCAATTCATACCCAATTTGGATCCCCGGCCTCCATATACAAACATGTACACATGTGAACATGCAACTGCACAAATACATGCTTCCACACACAAACACACACATACATGTATGCACACCATAAAGTCATACACATACTAAAATAGTTTTTACGAAAACACATCATGGTGTTTTTAAAAATTGAGCAATAGTTCAAAAAAGTTCAGCAAAACTCACATGCAAGGATGTGTCCCTTGCTATAAAAAATCAAGGATAAAATTATTTATAACTCACTACTAGATGTCTTTAATGTTAAATGGCTAATATTACTCATCCATGTGATCCAATAACCTTTCATGGAACTGTATATTGTGGAAGTCAAATACTGTCCATGGCTAGCCAAATTGCAATTTATGTCAAATATTTTACTAGAAGGTAAACCATTAAGGTCAAGGATCCATGCATGCATCCTGCTATAAAACTGTGCAAAATAATAGATATTAAACAACCCCAAACTTCCAAAGTATGCTGTACAAATGGAATAATATTTTGAAGCTATTTTATATATGTGTATGTAGATGTTTGCAGGTGTGCTTGGAAATGTGTGCATGCATGTGTGGTCATGGAAATCTGTGGATGTGTGTGTAGTCATGGAAATGTGTGCATGTGTGTGTGTTGTCTTGGAAATGTGTGCATGTAGTCATGGAAATGTGTGCATGCATGTGTAGGCATGAAAATGTGTGCATGTGTGTAGACATGGAAATATATGCATGTGTGTAGGCATTGCAATGTGTGCATGAGTTTGTAGTCATGGAAATGTGTGCATGTGTGTCAACATGGAAATATATGCATGTGTAGGCATGGAAATATACGCATGTGTGTAGGCATGGAGGCCAGAGGACAACTTCAGTCATCATTTATCATGAGCTGTTTTTTTAGACAGGTTCTCTCAGTTTCCTGGAACTCATCAAGTAGGCTGTACTGGCTGGTAGAAGCCCTAGGGATCTCTACCTTGCACAGTGCTATAACAAGAAACACAGGATACCAAACCTGATATGTTTCACATGGGATCAAGGGATTAAACTCTGGTCTTCATGTTCAAAGGCAAGCACTTTACTGATTGGACTATCTCCCAGTCCCCAATCTAGGAAAAATCCATTGATATTCTTTTTGATTTGGGAAATTTAGCAATAATTAGCGGTAGGCATATCTAATTAATTTGTCCCATTCATAGTGGTAACAATGTCAGTCTAAAAATAAAATTTCAGGGAATAAAGCAGTATGGTAATGTAATTAGAATCAGGCAATCTGTTTCTGAATTTTTCTGTGACCTTGATTTTTTTTTGTTTTCATGACGTTTCTAAACCTCAGTCCTCATCCTTAGAAAATGTGCATAAGATGTACACATGTCTTGCAGATTTATTGTGAAGAATAAATGAGATGGTAACTCTAGAGTATAGAACACATGTGGCTTTCTCCAAGCACAAAAAGAACCTCATACTTTCCAGTATATTTCAAAATCATAAGGTTTTTGAAAGCTACAAAGCCCATGTACATTAAGCTGCTTATATGTATTATTAATAGTAACAGACAGGCAAAAGCAATAGTGGAAAGAATATAGGAAGCAGGACTAGGTGGGAGAGGGAGATTAAAAATTCTTTTTCATCTTTGCTCTTCAGACTGAAAGTCTTCTGGTGAACACAAAAATAAAAATTAAAAAAATACATTACTGGCTGGATGTGGTGGCACACACCTTTAATCTGAGCACTTGGGAAGCAGCGGTAAGAGGATCACTGTGAGTTCAAAACCAGTCTGAGACAGCAGAATGAGATCCAAGTCAAGCTAGGCTATAGTGAAACTCTATCTACAAAATGCATTACTGAAAACACTTGGGCAGAGTTTTAGAATTTTCTTACATGTCCTAAACTTGGATGGAAGTTTCATTTAATAAATTTATTCTTGCTAACTGAAACTCCAGCATTACATTTTTCTTACTGAATTCTTTTTCTTTCCACAGAGGTATACACAATGCTTCTGAAAGAACACCTCAGTTTTGCACTTCCATCATCCATAAGAAATTTTCAATGATGACTAGATCATGTACACCTGGTGGACTCAAGCTACTGTTGGGAACTGGGATGTTTTTACCCATATTAGGTTATAAATCCTGGTGTTTCCTGCGGGAACATAAAACATAACAAATCTCTAAGTCAAATAATTATTAAAAATTTGCAGATGAATAAATTGTCCAAACTATTGACCAAGAATTACAATTATGTTTTGTGAATAGATTGATGGTCCTGAGAATCCATATGCAACCAACATCTACTTCAGTGTAGAGCCTAAGACATGAAAACAGAATTCCTAAGGCTGTGCACTGCAGGCTTCATGGCCACACACATCCATGATATCCTTGTTTGAATGGCTGCTTTTTAAACACATGCATTGATGATATCCTAACCAAATGTTGCCTATCGAAGGCTTTCAGTGCAGTGTATTTCTCCATTGAATAAGATAGTGAGTTTGCATTGTTTTATAAAGAACTAGGAGTGGTTGTGTGGTATCATGAAGGTTGAGAGGAAGAAACTGCAAACTGAGCAACAGAAGGAGTGAAGGATACAGACTGACAGCTGCTGATATCCTTGGAGAAGAGTTACTTTACCTGTACACCAATCTGCTCTCAATGACAATATAGCACCATTCCTCCGAGAGTGAGCGCAACGGTGAAACTTTTTTTTTTCCAGTAATTGACATGTTGAAGTTGTTTATGGGTAGGTACATGATTTGATCCACTTTTTGGAGAGTTTGTGAAAATAATTGGTGACAATTAAATAATGGATGGTGGACATGAAAGACAGCTAGTGGAAACACAATTTAAATATGCTACTTAGTAGGAATGAAAACAAAGCCATTAGTCCTAATGGGTGTCTAAAATGTTTATTGGTAAAATGTTTGTGAGTTTTTATGCTAATGTTTCAGTGCCTCTCAATTGGATTTTTAATTTACCTATACTTTTCCTTAGCAAACGGAATATCGGGTTTTATTATAGCACGTCATACATTGTTTTGGTCAACCTTTCCCTTCCTCTGGCACATCTCCTCTACCCAGCCTCCCAGCTTGTGCCTTCAGCCCCTTAGTAGGCCTTCACCTTTCTTGTCACATGGGCTCCATTTCTGTCACCACTATTCTTATGCTTTTTTTCTCCTGTCACATAGACCCCTTTCAGTTTCATAAGTTCTACCCAAACTTACTCTCGTATAAAAACTCACGTATAAAAATTATAAGCTAGGATGAGGAAAGCATGTGGTATTTGTCATTCTGAGCTTGGGATACATCACTTAATATAATATTTTTCCAGTCCATTTCATTTTCCAGCAAATTTTATATTTTCTTCCTTCCTTGTGGCTGAATAAAAGTCTCTGTGTATATATGTACCTCGTGTGATTCATTTATTAATAGACATCTACACTGAGTCAATTTTCTTGCTATTGTTAATCTTATCAAAATAAAGGTTCAAGTACATCTTGGATAAAGTCTAGTCATTCATGTATCTGCCTAGAACTTCAAAATTTAAATTAAAAACACAAATTGCCAGTCTATAAATGAGACAATGATTTAAATAATCAATTCTCAAAAAAAGAAGCAAATAGGTAAAAATATTTTAAGTATTCAACATTGTCTGTAGCCATTAAGGATATTCAAATTATAATAATTTTGAAAGTCTTTTTCAGGGCATTCAGGATGGATATGGCAAAGAAAGCAAGTAAGAACAGATGCTGATGAGGCAGTGGGGAAATGTGAAGACTCACACACGGTTGGGAGGAATGGAGATTAGGGAAACCACTTGGGTCTTTTAGAACTTTATCCTTGAGAGTACTCTCTACGGCTTTTCTCAGCCCTGGTTGATTGCCCTTCAAAGCAGACGCTGTACTTTGCATCTTTCAATCTGAAAAGCAAACTGGAGAATTCAGAACACCAAATCTGGAGGGTTTGTTGTATTTTTTTCTTCATTGTCCATAAACTAAGTAAATCTTTATTCTTGGGCATCATGTTCTTCCAAAAATTGGGCTTCTAAATAGAAGTGGAACATTTTGGGCTTTTGTTCTTCAGGAACAAATTTTCATTTCCATTAATTACAGTATATGATTTCTTAAGAATATCTATTACTACAAACCATACATTTGGTATTCACATAAATTTAATGTTGGGCTGGGGATGTAGCTCAGTTAGTAGAGTGCTTGCCTAGCATGCATGAAGCTCTGAGTTCTATCTACAGCACTTTGAAAAAAACAAGCATAGTTCTGCCTGACTGTAATCCCAATATTTTCAAGGTGGAGGCAAGAGGATAGAAGTTCAAAGTCATTCTTGGATACATAACAAATTCAAGGCCAGCCAGGAATACATGAGATATTATCTTGAAAAGAAATGAGATTCTGCAGTGATCTAAAACTATTATGGGAAACTATATATTTTAATAAATGAGAAAATATTATCAAACAGAAAGCATTAACACATAAGTACAACATGTACATTTTTGATAAGTGAAAGAGTAAAAATATGGCATCCTGAATTCTACTATACTCATGAGGTTGCAATACACTTAAAAATTATAACAATGAAGAAACCCTGATGGATTTGTTTCCAATATCTACTGAAAAAAATATATACTTTGTAATGTGATATGCCACAGTTCATTTTAGATAAAACCATTACAGGAAGTATTCTTTAAAATCTCAATGTAAACACATATACATAAAGGCTTTGGTTTGGTTTATATAAATGAGAGTCATTTGTTAGCATGAAAGAATAAAAATGAACAAAGGTTAGAACTTGTGCTTAGAATTGGTTAAATGGGGAAAAAAGAGCCAATACTAAGTGTTCACTGTGAAGTGAAGCAAATATAATTCTGTCGCACAGCCGATGGGAAGCAAAATTGGTTCAAGTAATTTATGAGTCTTCATGGATTTTCAACAAGGCAGAGCTTACATTTTAGTGAATGGCTTAAGAAGCCCATTCAAAGGTAAATGACTAACCAAAAGGTGTATGCATGTGTTGATAGCTAAATGTATAAATGGTTAGCTTTCTGTATATTTGTGCATGTATACAAAGATGAATTTGAAGTGTGGGATGTAGCTGTTTGCCTAGCCAGCATAATACCCTGGTTTGATCTCCAGCACCTCGCAATCTGGCCACACTGGTACACTCCTGTAATCCCAGCACTGTAGGGGTGGAGGTAGGATGATTAAAATTTCAAGGTCAACCTAAGCTAAGCTATACAATGAGTTCAAGAACAGTCTGAGCTACATGTAACCCAGCCCATCTTCCCCAAAAGACTAAGCTAATACTGTGCAAAATAGTGCTTACAGGAGCCAACAATTATTTTCAAATCAAAGTAATGATTATCCATGGAGAGAAATGTTAATTGTAGAGATGATAACCAGTGTTTTTAGTGGGTAGATAGGGTAAATTTCTTCACTGGGTACCTACAGATGGTAGTATTAACATCATCAACTCTATATACTGTGATATCATTATGCTAAAATAAATTTAATGCAAAGGAAATGTTATATGGAGTTTATATTAGTAGTCATAATCTATATTAAATATTACCATGAAGATTTTTACCAATATTTCACTAAAGCTTCTATGTAGTGATCAATTTAATAAAATCAAGTTTCTTTAATTTGCCAGTATGTGATAAATTCTGTGTGTGCATTTATGTCATGCAAAGCAAAACTATGAGCATAATTTAAATAGTTTGATTACCTCTGACATTTTGGCCTTCAATAAATCTCTCCATTGGTTATAAAATACCGCTTTCATTTTGCTCCAGGACCATCTCTGGGATATAGCACAGCCCATCCAAATCACTCATGTCATCTCTGTATCTGTCTCTGCCATTCTAGACAGAGAATCGCTAAGCAGGAATCTCATCCTTCAGCATTGGTGATCACTCACATCAGGAAACCCTGTCAAAGTTCTTTTTTCTGAAAACCTTTACAGAATATCATGCATCTTCAAAATATGAAATATATCCCTTGTCTTATAAGTTATTAATTGCTAATCTTCTCTTTGAGAGTGTGTGTTTGTGGGAGGGTAAGTGAGGTAAGTAGGGAAGCCAGAAATTTAAGTTGGGTGTCTTCCTTGGTAATTTTGGTTTTTATTTAGCTCAGGCGTGGTCTCTAACATGGGACCAGAGCTCACCAATTCAGCTAGTCTCTTAGCCATCTTACATCAGCAATTCTGTCTCTTAAATCCACATGCTGGGATTATAGGCGGTCACCACACTGGCCCTGTATTTATGAGTTTTGGGGTCCTGAAATCCAGTCTGACAGAGCCATCTTCTCATCTCCAAGTTTTATATCATCCATGTTTTTTTAGGAGACAAATGCAGAGTAGATTATGTGAAAATACCAATCTGATCAGTATATGTAATAACAGCCTGTCTCTTGGCTGTAGCAGTCCAGAAAACTCATTTAGCTTCAAAGAACTTCTTATGATGAATATATGTTTCTGATAATAAAGGTATTAATGAGCATATTTGTGGGCTCAAATCAGTAAACTCATATGAGATAAAAAAATTATCAGCACCATCACTGTTATGAAAAGCATCTCCTCAGGAACTAGAGAGAGCCCATGCGTGCCTGAGGTTGGTTACACTGATCCTGTGGATAGCCATACTCTGATTGCCTCCTCTGTATTTCCCTTCTTTTTATTTGATCTTCACAATTCTGTTCATTTAACATCATAACCCAAAGTGTCAGGTACTAGTCTAAACTTTGGGGAATGCAAAATGTACAAATATGAGATTTACCATGACTTTCTCATACCATCGCATGCAAATTGACATAGAGGAAATGAGGGAAAATGAAATCAAAGATAATGACACTAACTTACGGGAAATATTGTTGCCTAATATGAGTGACGGAAGCAGAAATCAAAATGAAATATAAAGATGAAATGAAAGCTTAGATTTTAAGTTATTAACAAAAATCTGGAAAATGAAGACTGCAAAGATGCTTAAATATTTAATAGTCAACTCAACGTAAGTTTTTGTGGCCCTGTAGGAAAAAAAATGAGATATCTCATTTTGATTTTTGTTTTGTTTTCAACACCAGGAATCAAACACTGGGTCACAAGGTCATAGGGGAACAAAGAAATATAAATTAGATATGAGCTCTTTCACTGAGGTATATTCCCAGACCCTTATATGATATTTCTACCTAAAAGACATGCTATGTAATCTTGGTTATGCCAGTTCCACATGATATTTGAGAAATGACGTAACCTCACTAGACTATCCCTTTGTAAGGATAGTGATATTAATAGATATTACAGGAGTGCACAGGTTTACAAAACCCAATACAAGTCATGGATAGTAGTCACCGATGCTTGATTTTTTAATCACTTACATTAGAGTAATTTGTCATAAAATACATAATCATAATTTAGGAAGAATCAAAATCACTATCTCATTGTGTAGAAAAGACTCATAAACATTTGAAAAGGTTAATGATCCAAACTCTCTTTTAATTATTGAGTCTTCATTTTCTCTTATTTGACTCCTAAGTATTTAACTCTTCTAATTTTTTGAGAAAGTTATACTGTCTATATATGGGTGGGCAGCAGATTATGGATAAGAATTCTCATATCCAATAAAAAGGAAAATGTTAAACACAGCAGCTCTGGTTCAGGCTGCTTTCCATGACTCTAAAACTTGATAAAACAAAGGTGTAATTGAGAACTGATTCCAAAGAGCATCGCATGCCTATAAGGTTTCCACAAGGTGAGGCGTGGATGCTCAAAATCTAACTGAGGGGCAACAGGGAATTGGGGATAACAACTCATGGTTCGCCCACTAAACAATGTAACTCATTATGAACAATAAAAAAAAAATCTAAATGCTGCTTAGAGTTTCTGTCAGGTTTTGTCACCCTATGTAAAATACGTAATCCTGAGTATATTCCTATGTACAAAAATGCCCAGTCACTTATCATCACAGGATTTTTTAGCTTGTTCATGCATTCAAAGAATGCTTTCATATATATATATATATATGTGTGTGTGTGTGTGTGTGTGTGTGTGTGTGTGTGTGTGTGTATGGGGGTGTTATGCATGTATGTGTGTATGATGTTAAGATGTGCATGTGTGGAGTCCAGAGGTTAATGTCAGGTGTCCTCCTTAATGTCTCTCCATCTCATTTTTTGAGACAGATTCTCTCCCTGGACCTGGAGCTCAGCAGTTCGGCTAGACTAGCTAGTCAGTGAGCCCCAGGAACCTTCTTGTCTTGACCTTCCCAGTGCTGGGGTCACAGGCATTCAGCACTACACCTGACATTTGAGGTGGGTGTTGGGGACAGGAACTCAGATCCTCAATACTGTAGGACAAGTGCTTTATCCATGGAGTCATCATGCCAGCCCCTCAGATACATTTTAACAAATTCATTTTTTGTTGACATGAGTCTGAGTCTCTTTCATTGTTTTGGGTTTGTAATTAGGAGATAGAATGCACCCATTTAATCCTTTATGCTCAAGAGTAAGACAGTCCTTCACTGTGTGAACTGGATTAACCCCTTTCCTCCTAACTATTCTCATTCTCACCCATCAACAGATAGCAAAATGCATGCTACATGTGAATGCCAATGTTAAAATAAACTGTTTTCATTTTTGTATCACAAGTTTATTTTCTCCCCATGGGAAGTCTAAAGTTCTTGAAAGAGTTTCCATGAAGGACAGCGAAGACAAACTGGAAGAAATTCTCATATGATTATCAGTGAGTGTGCACCTAATGCTTTCCAGGTTATGGGTGTGCTGATAAGAAAACAAATTGAAAAATGCAGAAGGTGGAACCAGGCTTGGCTATCTCCCATGCACATTCCCTACAATTCCACTCTTTATTCCACTTCATACAATGTCAAGACATCCTTGGCCACAAAAATGAAAAAAAATTATATACATATTCTATTTTCAAAGCAGAAACATCAAAATACTAATTTTTACACTTAAAAATACTGTATTTTTTCAAAATTACTGGGTAAAATAACAATGTGACAGAAGTAGACTTATTAATAAGTGTCTATGTTCGGGAATAATTATTAGTGCTGCATGTTCACATGTTTGTGGGGTCACATGTGTGTGCATGTGTGCACATGCATATGGAAGTCAAAACTTAACATTAAATGTCTTCCTCAGTCACTGTCCATCTTACTTTTTAAGTCAGAGTCTGTCACTGAACATGGAGGTCACCAAATTGGTTAGACAGCCTGCCTAGGGACTCTCCTGTCTGTAGCTCCCCACTGAGATTACAGGTGTGATACCATCCATGCACATATTTCAAATGAATTCTGAAGGCCAAGTGCAATTCCTTATACTTGCATGACAAACACTATATACTTACTGAATCATCTCCTCAGCTCCCTGGGATGATAAATGACTAGGCATTTTTGTACATAGGAATGTATTCAGGAATACCTGTTTTATATAGGGTGCCAAAACCTGACAGAATCTCTAAGGAGCAGCTCACATTCTTCTGAACTCAACATTAATTGAATCAATGATGAACTAAACAGGATTATCATTTGAACATCAGAACAACGTGAGGTCCAGAGTAAGAACAATTAGAATATATCCCCTCTTAAGACTCCAGAGAATGAGCTACCCCTTAATCTTAAATTAATCAATGATCTGTGAAATTAACATCAGTAGACACTACATATGATAACTATAAATTTTATTGTATTTTTATTTATTTGATAGAGGCATAAAGAGAGAGAGAGAGAGAGAGAGAGAGAGAGCATGTGCACACTAAGACCTCCTGCCTATGCAAATTCATTCCAGATGCATGCACTTGGAATTACAGCTACTGGAAGATTCTGGTGCAAAGAATGTGTGATGCACTAGGTTCGGTGGAGGAAGCATGAGAACACATTTGGAAAGTCTTACTGAAATCACCGCATATTGAAAGAGGAAGAGAGAAGAGGAGAAATAAAGACTAGGTAAGTGATTGCATTAGAGAATGAACTGGGGCCAAGGTAGAGACATAAAATCACCACTGGACATGGTGACGCACACCTTTGATCACAGCACTTGAGAGGCAGAGGTAGGAGGATCGACATGAGTTCGAGGCCACCAGGTCAGCCTGGACTAGAGCGAGACCCTACCTCAAAAAACAAAGAAACAACAACAACAACAAAATAAATCAATGGAAAACTAGAGAGTTAGTGAAAATAACAGAGACTCTGCATTAACAATTTTGCATTTAGTGTTTTTCGTGATTTTTCTGAAAACAAGTTTCATTTGATACTGATAAGAAAAGTCTTAATGCTGTTTTGTAGACACAAAGACAAGTATCCCTAAATAGTTTAATAGTGGTTTAAAGATAATTCATTTTTATTTAATCTGAAAATTATTTTTTGTATCTTGTGTTCCAGCAGAGAAATAGTAACTGTAAGGTTTTGGGAATGTTACAGATAAGGGAGTGGGACATCTCACACTTACTTTCAAGTATTTTTTTCCACATAGGTCTCCTAATGACACAGAAACTTCATGTCCTCAGTTAAAATTGTCTGCCTTTAGTGGGAGTTAAGAGAATCTCATAAATTTGATTTGTTTATCTTAATGTTAAGAGACAAAGCAGAGACTAATATAAAAAGAAGCAGAAGCTTAGACAGTTGGCAGGATGGATTTATAGGAACATCCATTTCAGTCTCTGCTGATGACTTTCCAATATACTTTTTGGGGAGACATAGCAAGATTGATGAACAGATGGGACCAGGAGTTGATGCGCTCAGTGCATAAGCATGCCTAGATTCACAGATGAAAGGTGAGATTAAGGAAAGAATAAAGAAAATTATAGCTTGATGTGAACAAAATGTTATACATCTCTCCAGAAAGACTTCTGTGAACTTTGAGTAGGAAAAAAAAAAAAAACAGAAGATGGGAAAGGGAAAAACAGAGGAAAATGAGAATTGAGGAAATACACCCAACATTAAGTCATTAAGTCCCAAACTTTAGAGGCACTTAGCAGTGGCTACCCACTGGAGAACATGATTCGCTCTCCCACAGCAACCCTGAATTATCAATAGCTCCTCTGAGAGAGGAGGGGTCTCTTTAGACTGCATTCATGATGGAATGTTGAAGGGCTTATCTTGTGCAAGAAATCATGGCTACAATGAGCTCATGAGTCTGTCGTGCACATAGGACATATTTTCAACTCCAATTTTTTAAATGATTACAAAGATGTAAAATCATCATTCTCCTCTTAGAAAACATGCACTCTATCACATCTGCATGCATTGTGTTATGTCCAAGACAATAGAGCCCAAAGCTTTCTTGGCTTGTCAAATTCTACCTCTGGATTTTGTCTATCAGCAGCTCATTAATTAATTTATGTCTATCAGCACTCCTACTGCACTCTCCAGGATGAACAGCACATCATATAATCTAAAACCAAACCTTTTCATTCTTTTTGAAACTTTATGTGCTTGGTTCATTTCTTTATAAGAAAAAAACCTGCACATTTTTTAAGTTCACAACCTTTGAGAGTAGCACAGGCTATCTAGAACACTGAATTACTTAATAAATATTGCATTAGATGCACAAGTGAAACAAGATTAGCTACCAAGAGAAGAATCTATCTATCTATCTATCTATCTATCTATCTATCTGTCTCTCTATCTATGTCTGTCTGTCTATCATCTATCATCTATCAATTATCTATCTATATATCTGTAATCTATCATCAATCTATCTCTCTACCTACATTCTTTTCTTGGTAGCACATATATATATATATATATATATATATATATATATATATATATATATATATATATATATATAATTTTGTGAATAAAAACAGGAAACACTTCATTATTGTTCATAATTTTATAGGAAAAGTCACAGCCATTTTATGTCATTTACATGTCATTTATATTTCAGTAAGAGCCTTTGTAAAGACTCGTTTTAGCTTTTCAAATGTATTATGGATAACAAAATATGAACTCTATGAATATGTGATTTTACTCATTGTTGGATGAAAATAAACTCCCATATCCACCATATACCCAAATTTTAACTTATCTACCAGATGACCTATTAGTCTGCTAATATTTACAGAGCCCTGTATAACTAAATTATCATTCATGAAGGTAAGCTCATACAAAATATGGAAGTGTTGCAAATTTATAATTTTCTTAATTAAAGTCATGGCACTTTTATTATCACATCTCTCAGTAGTACTCTGTAAACATATATTACAAACCTTCTCAAAACTCTCATATTATTTTTGCTTTTAGCCTGCTTTATATAGGAGGAATAAATTTGGTGTTTCGTTGATTTTCATATGTTTAATATCTTCAGTATTTATCCATTCAGTCTGAAAAATATCTTTTTTTCTTCATAATGTGAAGAAAGATTAACTCAGATCTTCAAAAATGAAAATATGAGATTACCCCTGGTGTCACTATTCTTCAAATTGAGAAGCAAGAGTAACTCAGATCTTCAGAAACTGAAAATGTGACAAGATGAATTCCTGAGCATGAGTCCTCCTTCATTTCACTTTGATCACTTACTTGTCTTTAGTTCACCTAAGATTCCCCATGAGTTCTAAGAACACTGGTTATAAATGTTCTCTGTCTAGGACACATTTTCTCCTTTCCTTTATTCGTTAACTACTAAATCCTTTGAGTGCTCCATGTGAATTTATTTTGATTGTGTTCAACAACTATCATAAATGTGCACATTTCTAACTTTTACTAAAGTTTTGAATTTCTGGCTCTTATTTCTTCAGGTTCTTTGTCCTTGCCAATTCAATCATTGAAGATTCCATGGGACATCCTGCAGTGTTCTCAGTGATTCCTGGGCCTCCAAATTTTTCTTCAGTAAACGTTTCACTCTTCTTCAGATTGAATACAGTTTATTGGCCTGTGTTTGTCTGTTTTCCATCATTACCATTCTACTTCTGATCCATCCAGTTTTATAAGTCTGGAAATGTGTTATTGTGCAGTTCTTAAAAATTTATGAATTTAAAAGATGGCATATGTGAGAGACAAGAAAAGATATGTATCTGTGTCATTTACCTTCTCCTTTCAATTTTTTTTTTATTTTGGTAATTTTAATAAAATCCCCTTCTCACCCTTGACTCATGTGCCTTAAATATTTGTTCCCTAGATGGTGGTAATTTGGAAAATTAGTGGAGACTTTGGGAGATGAAGCCTTGCTGGAGGAGGTGTGCCACTGGAAGTCCGGCCCTATTTGTTGTTCACTCTAATTGCTCTGTCCAAGCTGCTGATATGTGGTGATGTGAGTCAGCTTCCTGCTGAAGCCATGCTTTCCCTGCAATCATAAAACCTTCCCTGGAGACTGTAAGCTGAAAGAGACCCTATCCCTCCATCAGATGCCTCTGCTCACGTTTTGTCCCAGCAATGAGAGAAAGAAACTACTCTTAAGTGTCTATTGTTCCTACACAGCTACATCACAGAGCATGGCTAGAAACTAAAATATTGTTGGTTGAGATTCAGGCAGAGACGCTGCTGAGATTTTTCATTTCACTTTTGCCTGACTTCTTAGTGTGTCCTCCTCTCCCACTTGAAGGTTCTTCCTCCTTCTCTTGCCTGACTATCAGTGGGCTTCTCTATTGGACACTCTACTCCATACTCAGCATGCCATGGCTACATCTGTCCTTGGGATAAAAACAGAAACAAAGCACCAGGAGGGAGTATTCACAACTCGACAACTGCCTTCCTGTCAATCTTATCATCTCCTAACTGTGTGGGCCCCTGTGTCATGTCCAAAGAGCTCAGGGAATTCTGATTCCTTTGAAGATACTTTTATATGGTATTTGTAACTCAGCTTTAAGAAGATTAAGGCTTTAGCAATTGCCGTCGAGTATGGGTGTTGGAAAAGCAAACATGAATTAGACTTCAGTCAAAATTCATTTAATTAAAGACTGTTTATAATTAAAAGGTTATTCTCCAGGACATAATTTTTATATTTCAGGTGTTATTATTTTCTTTTTACTGTTTCAAGATGAACTTCTTGTTATCATATAAATGCCAAAACATTAAATAGTAAACATAGTTAAATCTGGGGGAAAATTCTAATCTAAAAATCGGCTTAAAAATTTAAATTATCACTTGACACAGGCTTTATGTTTTATTAAAGGTGTGTGTATTTATGTATATTTCTATATGGGACTGTAGGTCATGAACTAGAGAAAAGATTTTGAAAGAGAAAGAAAAGTTCTTAGAAAATAGATAGAAAATAGAAAAGGAAATGACATACATGCAATGAGAAAGTCACAAGAATATGGGGTGTTTTAAGACAATAGAAGAGGGTAGGACATTGGGATGGAGAAGAAGAATAGGGGTAGAGGATTAATCAAAGCAAAATATTCAAAATACCGCAAAATCTCTATGACTCTGTATGGTATTTGAAAAAAATGAATGAAAAGTGTTCTAGCTTTGAGGGGGAGGAGGGAATCAGCTTCAGGAGGTGGAGCAATGAGGGAGACGAAAGAGTGAAATCAAAATATCATGTCACATGGATATGAAAACACATTATTTTGTATGCTAACCTTAAAAAGTTAGAGAAAGATAAAAATGAGAGTGATTATAGTCTAGATTGTGGCTTATCAATGCTATCATTTAATATGGAACTTATGTTTAATATTTTCATTTCCCTTATACTTACTAAATAAGATAATTTAGGGAAAGGTTCCTCTGTCAGACCAACTAAATGACACCTGTAATTATTTCTGTCATGAAAAATCTCTGACAGTAACACACACTGTTTCCTTTGGGGACTTTTCTGAATTTCTCAAAACAAAGTTAATTGCTCAAATACTAAACTCTTTCTAAATAAGATCTTTTTACCCCCGAGAGTACATACCACGATTGACATCTCACAAATGTTCTTCTTACATTTTTGTTTACACAGATGATTGCCACACTCTTGACATCATTGGAGAATAACCTTGTACAGTCACACTTAAGGATGACAGTTACATAAGGGACGCAAGGCAATGGACAGGCTCTAATACTTAGGAACTTTCACTGATTACCATACATATTGCTGTCCCTTTCAAACGACTTCACTAGTAGGTGCTCTCTAAAATATGAGTGAATGAACTATTTGTGACCTCTACCTTACAGTTACAAAATTTTACTCCGTAGGTATTTGTGATTTACTGTTTAAGATCATGAGGGGGAAAGCACAAGATATGCCAGAGGGTTCTGTATATAATAGAAAAACAAATGGGAAAAGAAACACATTTCTTTCATTTGCTTGAGTATTTCTAAATAACTTAATCCATACTTAATGGTTATGGGAAAAATATTGAGCTTGTTGTAGGACTAGGAAGTGGTATTAGTTATATTCTCATTGCCATAAACCAACACCTAAATTGAAGGAATCTAAAGGACAAAAAGGCTTATATGGCTTCCAGTTTTCAAGGTATACCTGTCATCATAGAAGGGAATACAAGGCAGAAGCAGGAAACTTGGCTGTCAGAAAACAGAGAATGAATAGAAAGAGGAAAACGGCTATAAAACTTATCCCCAAGTAAGCAACTTTCCCCATCAAGGCTCCATCATCTAGAGGTCCCACAACCTTACTGCCCCCTGTTTGGGAAAGTTGTAGAGCCAAGTGTTCAAACACATGAGTCTATGTGGGACATTTCACACTCAAGCCAGAACAGAAATCATGGCTGTTTGCTGTGTTTCAAATCTGCTGACATATCTTACATTAATGATTCATTTAGTTCTTTTTTTAAATCTTCTCACATTTGGAAGTGAGTTCTTGGTTTTAGTTTTGTGTCATTTAAAAAAGTAATAAAAATTTTGAATTGTTTCCATACGTCTTTTCTATTTCTTCCCATATCTGAGAATCTCTTGTTAGTATAGAGGTATAAAAATTTGTGCTGATATCTACCTCTGAGTTATACCTGCTAGGGCATTGCTTACTGGAAATGGCCCTATTTTCTCAGGGTAGCCTAGACACTTACTAATAAACTTCATTTTAGAACCCTGTATACTGTATACTGTTTCCAAAGTTGAGCATCCTCGCCTACACTGAATAGCTCCTGTGCTCCTGGAATGAAGACATGCTGTTACTATGCCAAGGTCCAACTTCTTCTTATCTAAAGTTGGAATTTTTATACAATCTTTGAGTATACACTGGACAAATATATCCAAGGCTACCACTTTCCTACTAAAATATAGGGGAAGTCTACCCATACCATTAGTAACATCTGTACTGTCATTATAAAGAACTGATTTCCTTTGGATTTTAAAAATATTCTATTATTTATTTGAGATAGATAGATAGATATATAGATAGAGAGAGAGAGAGAGAGAGAGAGAGAGAGAGAGAGAGAGAGAGAGAGAGAGAGAGAGAGAAAATAGGTACACCAGTACACCAGGGCTTTCTGGCACTACAAACTCCAGATACATGTGCCACACTGTGCATCTGGCTTTTTTACATAGATACTAGATAATCAAACAGAGGCTTTGAAAACAACCATCTTCAACCACAGAGACATCTCTCCAGTCCACCTTTTTATTTTTTACAAAGCATTCATAAAAATTGCAACAGTATGCTATATGGAAAATAGCAAAATTGTAAAACAGTGACTTTCTTTTTGTTTTCACTTCCCTTCTGGTTTCCTTCCTTACAAATTTTCTTTCCTTCCTTTGATTATTTATTTTGGGAGTAAATCTGGCAGTATTTTTATTCATTCTCCAAGGATTATCTAACCCAGAGAGCTTTTTGTCACATGGAATCTCTGGTTTCAACAATGGCTCTGAGATGCATCTCTGCTAAAATTTTCAGTGGAACACCCATGCCTGCTCCCTGCACTGTTCTTTCTATGGTTATAAACCAGAAAGATTTTACTTTGTGATTCTGACTTGAGAGGATTTACAATCCAAGACATCTAAAAAGTCAACTACACGCAAGTACCATCTATTAATTCTAGCACAAAACAACCCCAGATCGCAGCATCTCACTTAGCTCTGAGTTATTATAGGCAAGAGTAAAGTGATAGGAAAGAGAGAGACATGTGTGTAATGCATGTTTACTAAGGAACTTTTCCTCTACTATTTTCTAAGACCTCTTCTCTCCTTCTGAATTTAGTAAGAAAAGTCATCAACATGGTAGTTTACTTAAAAAAAAAAACTAGTCATTAACTGAATTTAAAATAAATGGTGTGTATGTTCACATGTGGGGCTGGTACGTGTATGTCATGGCTCAAGTGTCGAGATCTCAGAGGAAAACTTTCAGGTGTTGGTCGCTGCTTTTCACCTGGAGGCTGGCAGGATGCTTGTTCACCACTTTGTTCACCTGGGAACTTCTGGCACATTCTCCTGACTCCACCACCTTTATCACTCATGGGTATGCTGAGGTTACCAAGGGTATGCTATTATGTCTGGTTTTAACTGTATTCTGGGTATGCAGACTCAGTCTGCACACAGCTGAGTAGCATTTCCTCCCCTGACCTATCTCATTGGCACCTTTTTAGTTATTTTTCAGACACAAATGTGTTTATGGGTCTGCTTAACTCATTCTTAAATCATGACTACATGAAGCAAGAATCATTACTACATGATGCATAGTAATTATCATGCAAAATTAATGCAATTATTGGTCTGGATCCTCTGGCAGCTCATGCAACAGCATCCGGCATTACCCAGGCTTCCCATCTGGGAGCTGATTTTGTTTCTGGATTCAGCAGGGTCTCTTAGTGTTGTGTGATATCAGTCTGTGGAATATTCAGCAATAGGGTCTTATCTTTTGCCTGAGATGGGTATTCAAGGGCTGTGACAAAAGTTTGTCTTATTTTAGGGACAATGTGGGTCACTCTGATTAACAAACAGCTCATTGTGGCAGGTAACCACTTACTGGGTCTGGGAGCCAAAGTTCAGAGTCCTTTGTACCATTGGTAGGCTCCCCCCCCCTTTTTTGGCCCTATCTACCTCCATATCTTTTTGTACAGAAGATAGGATTCTATGGAGTCAGATTATTGTCCGTTTAGGTTTCTGTCCATCTCCCCCCTCTGTTGTTTTTACACCTGCCACCATTTTCTTCTGTTCCCCTTGCCTTTCACCGAGTCACTAGTCATATTTACTATACAGTTTGGCTTAACCTGATCAGGGCCACAGATAAGAGAGGGTATGTGGCACTTGTCTCTCTGTTCTTGTGCGAGTTTACTGAGTATGATCTGTTCCAAATCCTTCCATTTTTTTCTTTGAATTCTGTTATGTCATTTTTCCCTAATTGCTGAGTAGAATTCCATGGTGTACATTTACCACATTTTTGACATCCAATCATCTAGGGATGGGCATTTAGGTTGGTTCCAATTCCTATCTATTATGAATTGAGCCACTATAAACATGGTAGTGCAGATGTCTCTGTGCTGAAACGAGGAGTCTTGAGGATATATGCCCAGTAAAGGGATAGCTGGGTCAACTGGTAGTTCTATATCCATCCTGTTCAGAAGCCTCCAGACTGCTTTCCATAGTGGTTGTACAAGTTTGCATTCCCACCAGCAGTGAAGGAGGGTTCCTTTTTCTCCACATCCTAGCCAACATCTATTGTTGGTAGATTTTTTTAATGATTGCCAGTCTTACTAAAGTGAGGTGGAATCTTATTGTTGTTTTGATTTGCATTTCCCTGATGATTAATGATGTTGAACATTTTCTTAAGTGAGAATTGGCCATTTGTATTTCTTCCTCAGAGAATTCCCTGTTGAGCTCAGAGGCCCATTTTGTGAGACATCTTCAAGTTATACCGACTGATAGACTGAGAGTGCAGAACACACTGCTATATGGCACAGACAAGCAAGTCAAGAAGTGCCCATCTGTGCAATAGTGGTGCCCAACCTAGGTGGGTAATCAACAGCTGGCTAATTGGCTTTGAGATCTACTCAAAGGCAGGGAAACCCTGATTGGTAAGGGGACCCAAGGCAGACTTAAAGGGGGACCAAGAACCCCATCTACATTGGGAAGTTATCACTAACTTCCCATCAGAATAATCAGAAAGGCTACATCCTCCAAATGTTCAGCAACCTAGCAATATTTTTCTCAATTGACCAATAATAATCTCACTTCCGCTGGAGACTCTGTATTTTTCAGAAAGCAATGAGAACTGGGGACAACCGAACTCCACCAAAGGGAACTGAATTGACAGGGACACCCAAGTAGGAGACGATTCACCTCAAACTCACCATTTAGAGCCCTAATGCAACCACTATGGAAGTGAGATGATGAGCAAAAGAGCTATTCTCACTATGACTCAGGGAAATTTGCAGAAGAAGGGGTGGAAAAAATGTAAGAGTCATGGGGGGAGAATAATTAATACATAAGAGGGATTGTCATCATGGATTCAATGGCTTCATTTAAGAACCTGTGATACTGAGCATATTGTATATATATATATATATATATATATATATATATATATATATATATATATATATATATATATAATTCTAAGCCAATAAAAACCTTAAAATAATGCAATTAACTTTTCTTTAAATGTTAGTGTACACTGATTTTTATTCTCTTTCTCACACAGACACATAATGTTATAGCATTCGGTTCTTGGGGATTGCATTTAGAGATGGAATATATTGGTATACAAACTTGTATTTTCTGCTAAATTTAGATGTGTATTAATGCATATGTGCACCTGAATAAATCGTAAATTTATCAGTGGAGACTTTTGGTATGTGTCAGAGAGAGAGAGAGGGGAGTTTCTGTAGTGGTACATATAGAGAATTACTTTATTACTCATTAAACACTATTATAACATTATGCCTAATTTCTGACTTAAATATTAAGCAAAGAATCAATGAGAGCTTCTTGATGTTGATTTTCAAACTGGAAGTGACAATGAGTAGATTTCAGGTGTGGGTAAATTCAAAACACGTATGTAGGGATTATTTTTATTTCCTGTAACTAAAATGGTTACATTTTTGTTCTGAGAAAATGATTTTATATTCAGTTAACTCTACCATAAAAGAAATGAGGCAAAACAATAAATAAATACATACAGACATACATATACATCATACATACATACATACATACATATATACATACATTCATGCATATAAGACAAAACCTGGCTCATGAAAAATTATATATTCTTTATGTGGAGAGAGAGAGAGAGAGAGAGAAAGATAATAGGCACTTCAGTGCCTCCTGCCACTGCAAATGAACTCCAGAAGCACATGCTAGCTACCATATGCATGTGTCTTTACCTGGGTTCTGGGGAATTGAATCAAGGCCATTAGGCTTTCACTGAAATGCCTTCACCACAAAGCCATCTTTCCAGCCCCCACTTTACATTATTTTTCTTTCCTTTCCTTTCTTTCTTTCTTTCTTTCTTTCTTTCTTTCTTTCTTTCTTTCTTTCTTTCTTTCTTTCTTTCTTTCTTTCTCTGTTTCTTTTTCTCTCTCTTTTCTTCTTTCCTTCCTTCCTTTCAAATTATTAATTACATGAAGAAATTTAAAGTTTTTATCGGACAGTAAAATGTTACCCATCATTTGAGATTTAAATGCATTTTTAAATTTAGTTACTAGTTATAGTTAAAATGTGGATAACACAGAAAGTTTGAGTTTTTTTTAATTAGAAAACTACCTGGGTATTTTCAAAATGATACTTAAAACAATTTGGAATTTGGTTACTCTAACACCTATACTTTGATTAATCACTTTCAAACCTTTAAGTTTGGGAGCTGGAGATGACTGAGTGGTTAAAGTGCTCACTTGCAAAGTCTGACTCAGCCCATATTCAACTTCCAGTACCTACATAAATCTAGATGCACAGAGTAATGCATGCCTCTGAGATACATTTTCAGTCACAACAGATCAAGATGTGTTCTCTCTCTCTCTCTTAATTGTTCTCTTTTTGATCCCTCTCCTTTTTGCTAACCCACTATATGTTTGCAAATACATAGTTAATAAAATATCTTTTAAAAGAGTTATGTTTAAGCTATTGTAAGGATGAGTTGTATGGATTATTTTCACCCTTAAATGACTGAAACTGTATTTATAATATCAAAGTTCTAAGAAGGCTGAATATCTGCAGAAATATATTTACTTAGCATTTGCTGGATTTTGATTACATGAACATTTCTAAGGCTTTTTAAAAATATTTGGGCAGCTATCTAGTTTCAGATCTCAGTAAAAATACTTGCTTTGGGGCTGGTAAGGCAGCTGTCTGTTAGAGCGCTTGCCTAACATCGTGTAACTGAATTTGAGCCCCCATACCACAAAAAAGAGCAAAACAAAAAACAAAACATAGTAACAGACAAAAACAACTGTCCCATATTCTGACTCAATGGTAATTTGACTATGTAGAGATACATATGTTATTGTAATGATTTTGTTCCTGTGACATTTTTATCAAATGTGTGAATAAAAACAATGATTGGCACAAGGAAAAGTTGTTTTTCTTATAATTTAAATACATTGTGGCTGTTTCAGGTCTAGATAATAATGATCTCTGCACATGGCTCCCTGACTTGAGTGACAGCTGCTCACTGTCCATCACAAGCTCTTCTACTAGGTCTGTCCACTTGCCTTTTTAAATTTTATTTATTTTAGAGGAGAGAGAGAGAGAGAGAGAGAGAGAGAGAGAGAGAGAGAGAGAGAGAGAGAGAGAGAGAGAGAGAGAGAGAGTATGGGTTCAGCAGTGCCCCTAGCCACTACAAAGGAACTCCAGATGCACGTGCCACTTCATGCATCTGGCTTTATGTGAGTACTGAGGAATTGAAATAGGGCTGTTAGGCAAGCAAGAGCCTTAACCACTGAGGAATCACTTCAGCCTCCCAATCTTTTTTTTTAAAGAATTGCTCTTTAGCAATTCTTATAGAGGAAGTCTAGTGATCATTTATTTAATTTAAATTTGAATGTCTTAAAAACTCTTTCACTTTTCAAAGTTTATATAGCCAGATTTAGGAGAGTGCACATGTATTTGTGTGTGTGTGTGCCTGTGTATATATGCATGCGTGGGATAAATATGATGTTTATGTGTTGTGTGTGCACCAGGGCACATGCATGTAGGTCAGAGGACAAGCTTGAAGTACTTGCCTTCTCCTGCCTTAATATGGGAACAGGGTCTCCCTAGGAGGTTTTGCAACTGCATGTGCATTAGATTAGCTGGTCAGCAAGCTTTTGAATTCTACTGACTCTACTTGCCATTGTCAAGGCACCTTTGGCTCTCAGACTCATGGAACAATTTGTGTTGCGTTTATGCTGGTACTGAGGAATTAAACTCAGGTCAACAGGCTTACAAGCAAACAGCTGTAAATGCTGAGCCATCTGCCCAGCCCAGGATTAGGATTTTAGCTGATTGTTTTTCTTCTAGCACTTTGACTACATCTGGCCTCAAATGTTTCTGGGCTTTGGTGGTTGTCGTTTCTGTTTATTTTTGCATATATATATATATATATATATATATATATATATATATATATATATATATATATATATATATATATATATATATGTAGAGTTTGAGTGTGGGTGTTCATGTGTATATGCATGCTACGAGTGTGGGTGTATGTCCCTGTCAGTGTACATGTGTGTGTTTGCACATGGAGGCTAGAGGTTATTGCCAACAGTCTTCCTCAGTCCCACTCTGCCTTATAATTTGAAACAGGGTATCTCCTAGAACTAAGATTCACAAATTTGACTAAATTAGCTTTCAGGAGACCTCAATAACCCTGTCTTCACCTCCCCAGTGCTGGGATCTGTAATTTGCAATTTGTGTACCACTGTGTCCAGAATTTTATGTGGGTTCTGGAGATCCACACCCAGCTCCTCATACTTGTTATAGAAGTCCTTTACATACTCAGCCATCTTCCATTGCCTTCATCTCCAACTTTCTAATGAGAGATCTGCTGATAACCTTATGGAGAATCATTTCTACATATGTCCTCTCTCCTTGTATGTGCAATGCTCTGCTATTGTCTTTAGTATTGGACTGCCTGCTTATAACACATCTTGGTGTGGGTCTCAGTTGATCCTATGTGGAACTTGTTTAGCTTGTTGAAAATTTATGTCATTGTCTCTTCTCCAATTCGGGGAGTTTTGGCTCATTTCGCCAAATAACTTTTGTTGGTACTTTCATCCTGTCTCCTACTTCAGACATCCTGAAAACTTGCATTAGCTCATGTGACATTGCCTCATGGGGCCTTTAGTCCGCTTACATTTCTAGATGTTTTTAATTGTTTTTCTTCATTTTCTGACATATTATGGCATTCTTAGAGATTCTCCTGTCCATGTCTCCCAGTGATAGAACTAATGGAGTGAGCCACCACAAACAGCTTTTACACCTGCTGGGATCCAAGCTAAGGTCTGTATGCTTGTATAACAAGCTCTTAACTCACCAAGGCATATTTTAAAACCTTGTTTATATTTTTGTTGTGCTATGTTCCTTTATCATTACAAATTCTCACATTTAGAATCAATATGCCTCCCATGCAAATATAAGTTCTGCTCACATCTTTTCTGAGCCTGTTTGCTGTGAAGGCACCGGGGCATTCGAATATCACCTTTTCATTCAGCTGGCTTTCTATGAACTTTTAATAGATGACACCCAATCAGAGCAAAGAACAACTTTTAGAGGAGGTAAGGGAACTAATTTATTTTTATTGATTGCTTGCTTGCTTGATGGATTCATGTGTATGTGTGTACCTTGGCATGCCAGGGTCCCTTGCTGCTGCAAAGAAAATGCCCATTCATTAAGTGGATGCCTGGGGAGTTGAACCCAGGCCGGAAGGCTTTGCAAGCCAGTATCTTTAACCCCTGAACCATTTACCAAGCCAAGTGAGAAAGTTTGCAGTGGTGGTGGTAAAGGTTTTTAAATAATCGTAATCTGGCACATTATATGCAACTTTGTGATAAAAAATGCAACAAGTCTTAAATATTTGGATTATCGGATCCCATTCCACACCCTTGTTTCTACAAACTGAAAACAAATTGTCACAGAGAAGTCAGGGATTTTTCTGAACTGGAATTATCTACAAAATTACAGCTTTGCAACGTACCATGGAAGTTCAAACTGTTATATAATCTTAAAGATCCTAACTAATCCATTTGTACCAGTCTGCTTGTTGCTTAAGTAGGAAGGAAGTTTCTTGGCTTATGTCTTGTGATGATTTATATAGATTTTATTTTTATTTGTTTATTTGTTCATTTATTTAGTTATTTAATTTTGCCCTGCCGGCCCTAGAATAATAAAGAAAACTAGCCTCTGGACATGACTGTGAGACATTATCTTGATTAGGTTAACTCCAGTGGGAAGACCCACCCTAACTGTTGGATCCATCCCAGGGGCTAGGAAGCAGGACTATATAAAAAGGAGAAAGTAAACTGAGCACTGAAATTCATCACTCTCTACTTCTCGACTGAAGATGAAATACAGCCAGCTGTCTCAAGCTCGTGCCACCATCCGTCCCTTCCTGCTAGACTCAAACCTCAAACTGCAAGCAGAAAAAACAAAACAAAAACACTTGGTCCCTTAAGACACTCATTCAGTATTTTGCCACAGCAATGACAGAGAGAGAGAGAGAGAGAGAGAGAGAGAGAGAGAGAGAGAGGACTAATGCATTGCCCATCACTCTAATCTCCCATACCATTTTTTAAAGTTATAAAGTGCTTTCCTCGCTCCTTCTCTGAATAATACTTCTCAATTGCTTGTGCATAGTTTTTGCCTTTGATTTGTCAAATTCAAGTTTTCTTTCCTCTCCATTAATACAAGAAAAAATTCCAACTTAAACCTCCTTATCACAAATCATGTGAACCTCTCATCCTGTCTTCTCTACATCTAGGATTTCTCTTTCTTTTTTAATACCATATAAGATTACAAACTGAAAATTAAGGATATGAAATTAATTATCCTGAGTTAGTAAACACTACAGGATATGTTAATGTCCTTAATAGAAAACTCATTAAAATATTATAAAGACTAATCTTTCATAAAATCATATTGCTGAACTTGATGACTTCAGGAACTGGCAAGTTCTGCCATATTCACATTAAATGGACCATTAATCATTTGCATGTATATTTATTTGGATTCATGTTTGCATATAGAAAAAATGTAACTTTGACAAATAATAATTTCTTCACAAAATTCCCAAAGGACTGTGAAAAGAGTCCTTTAAAAGTTTCAGAGAGCCAAGCGTGGTGGGGCACTCCTTTAATCCCAGCACTCAGGAGTCAGAGGTAGGAGGATTGCAATGAGTTCAAGGCCACCCTGAGACTACATAGTGAATTCCAGGTCATCCTGGACTAGAGCGAGACCCTACCTCAAAAAAAACAAAACAAAACAAAAAAAAGTTTCAAAGAACATATAGTTAAACCTCCACAAACTTAGTGATGTTAAAACTTCATACAGTGTTAAAATTCACATGTCAAAGGGTCTTTTTAATATTATTTTACATAATAGTAAAATGAACAACAACCAATTATTGTCAAGACAATATTTGAAATAATAAAATCTCTAGAAATGCATTTAACAACAAAAATGACTGGAGACAATGCTGCTATTATTTCCATCTCAAAAATGAGGAGCACAGGCCACATAGAAAAAAAAATTTAAAAAGATAATACTTCTCAAGTTCAAAACCTACTTAGCAGTAGGTCAAAATTTATTCATTATACAATATATTTTACCAGTGGTTCTATAACTTTCTTTTTTAATATTTTATTTATTCATTTTCAAGCAGAGAGAGAGAGAGAGAGAGAGAGAGAGAGAGAGAGAGAGATAGAGAGAGAGAGAGAACACCAAGGCCACCACCTTGTGGGTCTGGCTTATGTGGGTCCTGGAGAATTGAACCCAGGGCCTTAGGCACTGGAGGCAAGTGCCTTAACCGCTGAGCCATCTCTCCAGTCCATCTATAACTTTCTTATTCTTGATGTTTTTGTGTTTTTTATCATGTGTGTGTTAGATGTGCACGTATGAGCATATGTGTACCAAACTGCATGTGGACTTCTGAGGACTGCCTCATCATACCTGTACTCTGCTTCCACATTTTCTCCAGACAGAGATGCCATGCTGGTTTTGGATTTTAGGCTTCCTGTACCCAGATCTGGCTGGTACAAGAGTTTCTGGATTCTCCTGACTCTGTGTCCCATTAAAGCAGGTGCAAAGGACTAAACATCATGGTGAAAATTTGGCTCCAGCTATACATAGGTGTAGATGACATAAATTTGCACCAGTAGGCTTACCCTCACTGCTGTCCTCCCTGTACCCTCACTGTTCTCTTCTTCCTTTGGACCCTCACAACTCCTACCTTCTTTCACTTCCTGCTGCCTATGAATGAAATGAGTGGAAATCTTCCTGTCTTCACCAACCTGGTATGCTCATGTGCATCATGTAATGTCACTTCTCAGCACGACCAAAGAGATTGAATCTACACTTGTGAAAATGAAGATTCAAAACATTTTAAGGCTACTTCTCTAAGTATCTACATGATAGAGGCAAACAGTGTAGAAAACCCAGGGAATCTGGCCCATTGCATTCATTCTCAGTTTACATCCCAGGCTTAGTTCTTTCATGGTTATTTATTGAAATGTTCACCCATTTAATGTGGAAATGATAGTGAACTTGGGGTATCTTGCAGATTTTACTTGGACATCTACTCAAAAAGATATTCAAGCAGCTTCAAATAGAATAAATGCCAAATGTATGTACATAGGTCTCGATATTTTAAAGTAAACTTTTATTTTCTCACTATCCAAAGAAAATTATAGATCTTTTACACATTTTAAATAGTGCTTAAAATATTACATTTAAGACTTAGCTTACATTTTTAAAGATTGAATCTACCAAGATACAATGAAAGCCTATATAACAGAAATATGTGTCAAAGTGCTGATCCCCTACCCACATAAATCTGAAATATTTGAGTGGTAAATTGTGACTTGAAAATATGAATGAAATCAGTTGTGACAATTGCTCTTTAACTTTTCTTCCAACCTGTCTTATATTCTCATATATTTTTATCCCTATGCTTGTGAAAATAATCGTATAGAAAAAATTACTTTAACAAAAATTAAAATAATACAGTATTTTAAATTACTGAGGCTAAGACAAAGGCAAATGTCCTTATTTTAATTAGAGTGATGTTGAGGAATTTGCCATAAAAGTGCCTTGGTCATGGTCACAAACACTGGTACAGACCACAGTTCAGAAATATTCACATCAAGAATGTGTGAAAGTCCACATTTTTTTCCAATGAAACAAGGCATTGTTCAGTAACCTACAGTGTCTTTGTCTACGTAATGTGGAATCATTAATATCACCTCCTTATTTCATCAATCATTCCGATAATTATTTCTTCAATTGGTAAAATGAATGATATTCAACCACCCTATTGTATAGTCAGATCAGGGAGCAAGAAGTAAGAACTGATTAAGAAGGAATTTTTCAAATTTCCCTTCTGCTCCTGCTGGATCCAGGAAGAAGAGCTTTGATTTAGGAACTACTAGGAAGGGAAAGCATTCTCCCCACATACACCAGCA